>CAJQZJ010032348.1:4368576-4381330 GCA_907164525.1 Lophiomys imhausi | reverse complement strand
AGAAGAAGAAGAAGAAGAAGAAGAAGAAGAAGAAGAAGAAGAAGAAGCATACTACTTATTCACAACAGCTGGCTTCCCCAGAAGCAGCCCGGGTGTCTACAGCAGGTCAGTGGCTGTGGTTATGTACTCAGGATACAGCTCTGCCCTGAGGCCTGTGCAGCCCCTTCCATCCCCAGAGTACACCCCTGAGAGCAAGCAGCTCATCAGACACTGCCTTTGTCAGGCATTTCCTTTTGCACAGGAAGAAGTGGCCAACTATCTCCCATGACTCTCCATAGCATTCTCTCTTTCTAACATGCCTTTGGCTCTTGTTTACAATCTGTAGCATCCTTTGTGTCAGAAAGGGAATCTCACACGTTTCCTAAGTTTTAAGTTTCCATGGGCCTACAAATTCTGACACTAGACAACTTACAATTCTTCCCACAAGTGTCATCATTTAAAAAAAAAACCCACCATTTAACCCATTAGCACCATGCCACCACAGAGCACTCCCACAAGGAAGAAAAAACAGAAGCCATCTGAAAGACATAGTCACAGAAAAATGTGCTCTATTCTACTGTTGCCTATTCTCCTCCTATTTGTTTTCATCTATTTTGGTTTGCACCAGGGAAATTTTCTTCACAAGCCTCACAGCAGACAAGTTGCTTTGTACTTAGTCAGAGGCTTCTTGGGATGCTTAACAGTTCCTAGGGCAGTGGAAGGCACAGGAAACTTTAGTTGACTAGTAACAATTCTGAGACACCCACACCTCGGACATTCTCTGACCAGACCAGGCTGGGGCAGGGGCCAGCCTACCATGGTGGCATGATGATCCTCTCTCAGTATGAGCTTTGAAAGGCTTCATCTGCATTTGATTTCATTTCATTCCCATCACAGTCTGTTGTATAGACCAGGAAGCTAAAGCTTGGACCATTCTTCATCTAGGTGTCTTAAAGAGTTGGACCTGTGGTGGTTACCTTTAACAGTCTCCTTGACACAACCTAGAGTCACCAGGGAAGACAGTCTCAATGAGGGATTGTCCTTACTGGGCTGCTCAGCGTGGGGTTTTCTTAAATAACTGATACGGAGGACTCCACCCACTGTGGGGACCGGTGTCCTGAGCAAGCAGTCCCAGACTGTGTAAGGATGGGGGAGGATGAGGTAAGTACAAGCAAGCAAGCTTCCGGGCATCCTTTTCTCTCTGCTATGGACTATGGATGTGACCAGCTGCTTCAAGCTCCTGCTCCTGCTCCTGAGATTTCCTTGTATGATGGCCTGAAATCTGGAACTCTAAGACAAACCCTTTCTTTTCATAAGTTGATTTTCATCAGGGTAATTTATCACAGCGACAGAGATGATACTGGGACAAGGGCTATTCCACATCAGTCTCTTGTTATTGTTCACTTTCTAGCCTTTCCTGCTATGTGATTTTTTTCAAACTTCACCCCTGTCTGCTTCTCCAGGATCACTGGATTGTTCATTAGGTTTCTACAGGGACATAGAGCATCTGAATCCCTAACACGCTTCACAGGACCTGTAACCTGACAGATCTCAGGAAATGTTTACTGAACGAATGAATTCTTCTTTGTCCCACATTATTTTTCCAGATCCTGCACTTCACTAGCCATGTCTCTTGAGAGGTACTGAGATCTTTAAAAGTGTCTTCCACAGTGTCCCACCCCAAACTGTGTGCCAAGCACCAGATGCCAAGGCCCCTTTGACCTGCCCTAGGTACCCATAATTTACCCTGAAGTTTGAAATTGCTTGTGTTTGTTTTAGGGGAAGTCATTTTACACTGCCAACTTCCAAGAGCTTGAAGTCAAAGGAAGTTCTTAGATGTCCCCAATTCTCATTGGTCTCTTAAATACAAGAATAGCTCTTGGTGGTTTACTCATAGCATATTACAAGTTGTTAGCCTGAGAAGTTTGTTTCTTCTCTTAACTGCTGAACCAATTCTCCAGCCCCTGTTTCTTCTCTTACCTGGACCATCCTATCTTCCTACCTTGTCTTTTCAACTAGATTAAAAGGTCTTTGGGGTTACATAGTATAGATTTTTGCATTAAAAATCAATGTAAATGCTTAGCAAGGTAACTTTCCATGCATATTCAATAAGCATGTGTTGGTTCATTGAGCTCTTGTTTTAATCTAATATCTCTTTGCTCAAGGCATGCGACTGCTGAATACTCATCAATATCCTCAGGGATAGCACCTAAAGACTTGTACCCACTGTCTTTCCTGCCCACAAATCAAAGCTCTGACTCTTATGTATCTCCATAAAGTTTGCTGGATGTCCACAAGACAACTTCTGACCTCTCTGTGTAGCCTTCCCTCATAGCATCTCCCTCCTCATACTGGCCTGCTTCCCTGAGTCTGACCACTACGGGACACCATGTTCCTTCAGCATTTCTGGCACACTCCACATACAGGACAATATCTGCAGCCCCTCAGAGAATATCCATGCAACCAAAACAGAGTAAGAATCATTGTTTTCTTTAAATGGGATTCTTTCACAAAAGGATCTGTCAGGGAACATCTGGACCCTCTTAGTATCGTTGAAATATGGTTTGATTGGTCAACATCCAACTGTCCACTGTAGAAGGAGAGTCCTCTGAACATCAAAATAATTGTTCCCTGCTTCAATGCTCTCTACACACATGAGCCAACAGTGTTCAGGACCACTTTGCCATTCACTGAGTGAAAATGAAGCTTATACAACAAATAAACATATAAGAAATGCTCTCCCTGGACTCTATATATCATAGTTTCCCATGAGCCTTGTAATGAAGAAACCATTGACTCTATTCTTGTATCTAGAAGGGACCTTGGCAGAGTGATTCATATCACAGCAAGGAAAATCAACCTCAACAGAGAGGCTAACAGCTATAGACATCCTCAACTCACAAGGGTCAATTCCAAAAACCCCACTGTAAGTTAAAAATATTCTAAATTGTAAATACATTTAAAACACCCAGTACACTAAACATCATGGCTTAACCTAGAACATTTTAAATGTGCTCAGAACATGTGTGTTAGCCTACAGTTGGGCAGCAATCATCTAGCACAGGGTCTATTTTATAACAAGCTGTTGAATAGTTTAACTTATTGAATACTGTGCTGCATGTGAAAAACAGAATGGCTATGTGGGTGTGACTCTGGACGGTTGCAAAGCTGAAAAAAAAAATCACACTGAGTCATTCAAAGCTGGGTCTCCACTGTTCAACAAAACCAAACATGAACACCCCTTTCTGGGGGCTGACAATGGAACACCACCTTCCTCTACAAGGCTCAAAAGATTCTCACAAGTACTATTTCATAATAGAGGGTAGACTGTACCCTTTAGCTGAGCCTACTGCAGATTTCTGGGGGGGCGCTCCATGGCAAGGTACCCAAATTCTCACATTCCATTACAACAAAATAACCTGGATGCCTCATTGTATTAGTGAAAACTTCAGCCCTGTATTTTCTTACTTCAATGCTGATTTCAAGTTCTCTTTGCTGTGGAAAAGGACCTCTTGAGATGTCTCAAGGTCCCTAGGTTAACACTGGACAAGGACAATGTTGTTAATACTGTTAGCATGCTTATAATTGGAACTGAGAGAGGAAAGACAAATATATGCTCTCTGTACTCATAATTACTGCTCAGTTTACTGAAATGGTGTCTGTTTGATGGCTAATAATCATGGTACTATTATTTGTAGAATGTGCTGGGGTTTTTAATGATGTCTCAGGTCAGTCTCTTATTTGTGTCTTAATGTAACTTTTAAAATGTCTCAATGTCTTACCTATTATATCCCAAGAACCCAGGGGTTTGGAAAAAATGGTGTTTGTATAGTATTTTTATATTTAATTGACAAATAATGAGTTCATTCAAGTTGTGTAATGTAACATTTTGGTAAATATGTATACTTTATAATGATGATCACTATCAAATTAATTAAAACATCCATCACCAACCATGCTCCTCCAAACTTGTCCATCTTATAATAAAAGTCCATAGCCTTGGATTAACATCTCTACATTTATCCCAACCTAAGTCTCTGGCAACCATGACTCTATTCTCCACTTTCAGGAGACTTTTTTTTCTTTTTAATTATATATATATATATATATATATATATATATATATATATATATAAATTAGATCATACATGCCTAAATCACCTTTTCATTTGTGTCACATTCAAACACCTGAGCTAATGGAGTTTGAAAAGAGAAGTTTTGTCTGGGCTTAAAGCTTCAGAGACTTCAGTCTACTGACACTGGTTCTGTTGTGGTTGGGCCTCTGGTGACATGATATACTACAGCCAGGAGTGCATGGCAAAGGCAGTCTGCTTGTCTAATGGAGTCCAGGAGCTAAGAAAGAATCAGGAAGTGGCCAGGGTCCCAACATCACCTTCAAAGGCATACTTCCAATGACTTGACTTCCTTTCCTTATGTCCCACCTTCTAAATGTTTTGCTATTTCTCAATAGTGTCACAGGCTGGTGACCAAGACTTTCAAACATTGGTCTTTGAAACTTCCAAACCAAGCAACAAAGAATTCACCTTTCTTTTTTCTGCACAATTTCATTTTGTACCATGCCCTCCTCCCAGTTCACCCAACTTATAAATGGCAGGGTTTTCTTTTTCATGGTTAAATATTGCTCTATACTTTCTCTTTATATATCACTTTTTAAAATTCGCTTGTTTTATATATTCACTTTTGTTGCACACCCTGCTTGCATACTTTGTCAGTGAGGGACACGGGAGTGCAGATAACTCTTGAAGCAGATTTCATTCTCTTCAGATATAAACCCAGGAAGGAGATTACTAACTCACATGGTGGTTCTGGTTTTTAAACTTTTGAGGAAGCTTTCTACTGTTTTCCAAAATGGCTGAAACATAACTGCTAATATCAGAAAATGATGTTTTAAGCCAGAGAAGATGAAAAGCACCTATGTGGCTCAGGGAAGATGGCAAGAGGGACTACAGGCCAGAGATGGAGGTGTGGTCTCAGAATTGTCAGCTTTGGAGTGGAAAAGAGACTATACCTACTAATATCACCCCAGCACTGGGGACCCTTGTGGCTTCTGATGAGGCAACCAAAGGTTGTATTTCAAAATGGTGCCTGTTTTTTCCCCATAAAACAGTAGAACTGGAAATGGGTGTTTTTCATAAATTTGACTCGTACAGATTTAATCTATTTTTCTTCTTTATAATGTATCTGTCATGGAAATAATCACATCTCATTCCTTCTTTGTTTTATAACTAAGCTATTTATTAAGGAGAGATTGGAAAAGTGAATCATGTTAGTACCACCCTCGCATTGCTTTGTACACTAACAGTTTAGAGAGGTGTACCCCTGCCTTCATAGTAACATTATGTTGAGCAAGTATCAATGTTATAAACATTAACATAATAACAGCCAGAATTCAATGGATATATACTAAGTGGGAATGTATGTTAATCACTGAAAAAGATTCAAAATCTATCAAGAATCGTATTGTGCAAATGTGCAAACACCTGACTAGAGAACAGAGATGTGAAAAATCAACTAGAGCACAAGATGATAAACAGATACATTGAGCTATACAAACTAAAAAGAGAATAGAAGACCCTTTTTATGCAAAGGTATCTACAGAAAGGGATATTTTGAGTTGAACAATGAGACATAGAGAGAAGTCTCAAGCAAGGAGACAATGTGTGCAAAGGCATGAAGATGTGGGACAGTTTATATGGTGGGAAAACAGATTCAAGCTCTCATACTTACAAACTGTGTCACCTTGGTCAAAAGACTTGACCTCTCTCCATTTTGTGACTGTGAAAGTCCAGTGCTAGAGGAGTCTCACTCACAGTACTGTTGTGAAGATTAGAAGAGATAACACTAGGGAGACACGTAGTGCCACCATGCTTGGAACTACTCATAAGCCCTCGGTAGACACTAACTACTGCTCCCTTTTCAGGGCTGTGGAGAGCAAGAGCAACCCTTGAGGGTGAGCTCAGGCTAGAGACATGGTCAGTGACAGAGGGTCTTGTTTTACAGCAGCAACTTATGGCCTGTAAGAGGAAATGGGCCATAAAGAACCATGGTGCCTGTCATAAAAATGAATGTACAGGAAAGATGGGTGGGGGGTAGAAGTCACAGGCAATACCAGCAGACTCTTCCTAAGCATTGGATTTCACCTCATGATGAATGCTGCATGAAGATTCTCCTCATCTCCACATATAAGCCACTGTACCTTTAACAATCTCATTAGAGCAATGTCAAAAGGAAGCCAATAGAAATACTTAGAGATGGTACCCTAGGATCCCCTTCCCATCCCTAATTCTACTGGTCTATGAACCACTCTTGTTGGAGGAAAAATTAAATTAAAGACTACAAAGTCTCTGGAAGGTGAGAAAATAGAGAAATGTCTCGACAGAATGCTCCATGGTAGCTCCAACTCTTAGCAAAGATATGGGAAACAACAATAGTCTAGAATGTGCACACTCTTCTCCAGGAGCCATTGTGGGAAGACTTCTGAGGCTGAGTTCAATGGACAAACTGAGGACACAATCCACTATGCCCTCACAGGGAAAACTTCTAGGGCTTGAAGCTAATATATCTGGCTTAGAACTAATATTACCTGCTTTTATAGCTTCCATATTCAAAATAGCTAGCAGAAGCAACGTAAACAAGGAAACTATCTTTTAGTTCATGGTTTCAGATGGCTCAGCCCATGATGGTGGAACAGAGATGTTTACATCATGGAAGGTCAGGAAGCAGAAATTGAGCCAGCCACAGATAATATATATTAATAAGGACACCTGCCCCACCCTCCCCAGTGACCTACCTTACCCCGTGAGATCCTCTTAAAGTGTCCCAAAATAGCATCACTGATTGGGTCCCAAGCATTCAAAGTTTGAGTCTATATGGTACAATCCACACCAGAGCCTTAGGGAACAAGGAGTCCTACAGTGCAACTATCTGGCAGCTGGAATGGTGATCCACAATGATGAAGACAATGTGGGAAAAGTTCACAGAAAGGACCAGAGAGCTCAGGAGGCATAGAGCTAGAGACTAAAGGGGAGCTCAGCTCGCATGGTGGCTGAGGAGCCAAAATGAGGTGGCAGCTTCTTTTCGTTCTTTAATAAATAAATCATTTTTATGTGCATAAGTGTTTTGTCTGTTATGTCTGTGCACGATCTGCATACAGTGCTTGCAGAGGCCAGAAGAGTGCAATGCGCTCCCTAGAGTTAGAGTTACAGACAGTTGTGAGCTGCCACATGGGTACAGTGAATTGAGCATGGGTCCACTAAAAGCAGTTGGTGCTCTAACTACTGAGCCATCTCCCCAGCTCTGGAACCTTCTATTCTGACACTAGAGACATAATGTTCTCACAGAAGACACAGTGGTATCAGCAGCAAAGGCAGCAAGAGTCCTGGCTTTGGTTCTAGAAGGCTTGTCAAGAGTATTTATCCTCATGTGCACCATTTTGATTAAGCTTCAACTTGAATCGTGCAGTGTTTTTGAAAAATTCCATATTTTGACTAGAAATGAAACTTCAATTGAGTTTGGCAACAATCTCAACAAAAAAAATTGTTCAGAGTAGTAGAGCAATTCCTGAGGACACTTCATAAACAAAAACGATGTTAAAAGATGGATGAGTAGTGCTGTTGTCACACCGCATTAATCTCCAAAAAGAATCCATTCAACAAAATTTCTTGGATCTTCTAGTCCTGTAGCCTGACAGCCTGAGCACAGGGGTTTTGAGTCAGGTGTTCCTGGATCTTCAGGCTGACATGAGAGTATCCGGGCTGGAAGCAGGTGTTGCCCATACTGTGGTCCCTATAGATAGCAGGGGCTTCTTGATGTCTTTATTCCCATAGATTCTGAGGTCACGTGACTCTTATGGTACTTCAAACATCAGCACACTCTGACCAAAAGGCAAAAAGCCATCAGTACCTAGAAGGATCTGTCTAAGAATGCCATAAGTGTCTAGCCAGTTGCTGTGTTTCATATTGTTCACAAATGAGAAAAATGAGCCATTTAATTCTGCAGCTCTATATAAACAGAGTTGGGAGATGGGACAAAGGCATCATACTTCCTTCTAAGGTGCAGTGCTGGCTTTCAGTGTGAATGTGGAGAATGTTTGCTGAGTACTTGCTAAGTTTGGGGGGCCAGCTAGGTCTGAGGAGGAGATGGTAGTCAGTCTAAAACCTTTTTCACTCCAGATTACAGGGTGGGGAATAGGGAACGAAACCAATAAGCCAATGAACAGCCCCTATGAGGAAGCTTGATCCAGTCAAGAATACACCATGAATTAAATATAAGGATATCCCAAATGCCAAAGCCAGAGTGGAGCGGCAGTGCCAGCAAAGTCTGAAGCACAGAAGGCCTGCTTTGGGCTCTGTAACTGCTCCAAGCAGCTCTGCATGTGAGCTTGGCTCTTAGCATGATACTTACTCCATGTCAGTACATTAACAGGTTGCCTGCTTTGAGGCTTGTGCCTTGAAGACACTAGTTGAAGCCAACGGCAGCTTTTTAAAGTCACCTTTTAAACAACGCAAGGAAGCATCCAAACCATACATCAGAAGTTTAGGTTCACCACTGTGTCCAACAGGGTGACTTGAAGCCAATAAAAAAAAAAACTAATTAATTAATTAAAAAAAACAGATACTAATCAGGGAGGCCTGGGTATAAATCCCCTTCTTGTCACCTGAGATTCTTCGAGGGTTTTTTTTTTTGGGAGGGGTGATCTAAAGCTCAATTTTTCAGGTACAGAGTACAGCTAAGAATACCAGCCCCATTAGTGATACTCATTAATTCAATGTGATGATGGTGGTGAATGATTCAAGACTGTCTGGTACAGGGAAGGACTCTACAGACAGCAGTCACTATTACTTAAGATTATAATAACCATTCCTATCGATGTGTTCAAAACACATAATCTACATTGTCCTGTATTCTTTGATAACTCTACTGGCTAAATGTATGTATGCAAAGGAAAAAAATCTTTATTGGCTTCAGAGAAAACTATTTCTAATCTAATATATCCTGTCTTTTTGGCAAAACCAGCTCTCAATCTTGGAGGTTAAGAGATATTTATCCTTGGTTTAACACCCACCTGGCAGACAAAATGAAAGAATAAATCACAACTTAAAATAGTATTTCATTTACCTATAAATTCATTGGGTTTCATCCCTCCTGCTCCATTCATACAATCTTCCAGTATACTTGTTCACAGAAGGCCCCCTTCCTTTGCCAACTACAGCTTTTTCCTCACCTCCCCCCCACCTCCCTCATTGTGGATCTCTCACTTCCACCATAACCAACTGTCTCACACAGCTCCTGAACACCTCGCCTAAAGTGAAGATGTCTACAGTTGGCAAAGAAGTCTCAAAGAACACACAGCCTATCAGAGAGAAGCTGTGTGGTAAAGAAACAACTTTACCCCGGCTCTGAAAGGACACCTCTACGACCAAGAAGGAGATCACTCCTGGGAATGTCTCTGTTGCCTGTTGGGTCATGCAGTGTGATTGAGAGTCAAGACTTTGGATTTTATCATGTCAGCTCAACTTCTAAAGGGACTGGAGACTACAATAAATCTTGCCTACAGGATGGAGCCTCCCTCCTAATACAAAAGAAAAAAAAAGACACCAAGGAATGTATGGGCCTCCCTGGTTGGTAGTACTCTCTGTACTCTCTGTATATTATCACAGTATACCGATGGTGAGGAGTACAGCTTTCTATTCCTCCAAAAGGGGAGAAACTAGAGACCCAGCATGTGGAATCTCCTGAGCTCTGCCCTATGCACTTCACCCCTGGGGAGATGTTTTCCTATATCCTTTAACTGTAATAAACTATAACCATGAGTATATCAGACTTAAGTCATGCTGTGAGCTTTTCAAGTGAATTATGGAAAATAATAGTGATTCCTGGGGAGGCTTGAACTTGCCACTGCTGTCAGAAGTGAAGGCCATCTGTGGACTATTCCTTTCACACATCAGAAGCCACTGAGAGACCCTGCAGATGGGCCCTCACCTTCCACTATGTACTAACGAAGTGTCCAGGAACCTAGGTTACCACGTCCTTGGCACAACTCCAAAGCCTAAACATTCCCCTACATCCACTTGTAAGTCTTTGTGGGGGTCACAACACCTGGGACTCCTCAATGAGTGTATTCAGATGGGGCTTCCCTCACCCCAGCTTTTCAATATCCTCCCACCTCTAAACACAACAGAGAAGAGGCCCTGTCTCCACATCACTGTCACTCTGGCTTTCTAAGCCTGGCAGAGTCACAAGGTGATAAAAAAAAAAAAAAGAAGAAGGACTAACCATGAGAGACTGTTCCCAGAAAGCTGCTACTATGTCCATAGGTCTCACCTGCCTGGAAAATGTTACAACCGTATTCTACTCATACTGGACCTCAACCCAAGGAAAAGCATTACACAGACAGGAGGAGAAAGGAAAAGAGGAGCCAAAGGTCAGTAAGAGGGCCACAATAGCGTCCAGGTTCTTCAGGAGTCACGTTCCTCTGAGGACATTCTTCCCTAGGATCCCAAGATCATTAGCCCCTTCTGAAAAAAAAAAAAAAAAAAGCTCTTTATCAACCTTTTCCATGATGCATTGCTGTTTGCAGTGCTTCCATACAGATACCTGAGAAGCAAAGAGGTACATTCTTAAGTCAAGACCAAGGGGAGAGGGGGACAGGAAGAAGAAATTTCAGTATTTGGGTACCAATAAAAATAGAAAAAAAAATAGCAAGAAGAAAAGAAAAATGTGTTTGAGTGGCAATGGGCAGAGTGAACTAAGGCTGGCTGGATGCTATATTAGCTCTTTCTTTGTTAACCCTGCATCCCAAACAACTGCCCAAGAATGCCAAATAAGATCAAGGGAACACACTGGACCACATAATGTTGAGGATGAAGAAGTTTCAGGGCTGTATCAGTCACTTAAGCCTAATATTTGGATTTCCTTTAAATTGCATTGTCGTCCACGGCTGTTCAGGCGGAGTTGCTTAGACAGTAAATTCCAGTTCTAGCTGCCATTTCACATTATGCTAATGTATGTGAGAAGCTGTCTCCCTGGATACCGCAGCAAATTGCTAGCTGAATCATAGAAATGCTGTCAACTTTTTTTCCCCCAAGTTCTCCATTTTTTTTGCTTTGCCATTGTGTGTAGTCAAAAGAAACCAAGAGAGACAGGGAGGGACTTTTTTCTATGGGATTGGTTTTGCCTCTTGAAGAAAAAGCTATAGATTCCTGCCCTATTTCTAAAACATGCCTCCATTTTATCTGAAGTCATTTCTTTGCCCAAATGCCTGTGTCAGTTTCAGAGAATCAGCACTAAGAGCCAGCAGAGGGAGAAAGAGAGCACCACATCTTGATTTTTCTACAGATTCTACTTAAAGCCAGAGCCTGAGCATGTGGGCATTTTCTGAGTCCCAAGATGAATATGCAAATCAAATGGATTCACTAGGTGAGACTGTGTGCTCGTGTGCGTGCATGTTTAAGATGGCTTGGAGTTCTGGTGTAGGTGGAAACAGTCTTCAGCTTGCAATCTGGTTCCAGTTTGGGCATTGCTGTCCTCTCTCCTATGATGACTCCTGTGCTGGGACTTCATCCCAGCATGGCTCCTTTGTCTGCGCAGTAGGGGACAGCATGATGCTCTCTGAGCTCCCTAGTGGTTCTCACAGCCTAAGCCTCTAGGGCTCTTCTTGGGCTTCTGCAGCCTGTGGGACTAAAGACAACAATACCTTAAGTTGAGAGCTGAAGCTGAACCTAAAACCCTAGTAAGGTTTCTTCCAGGTTTGGGAGCTAAGGTTCTGTGAAGGCTGTGGCTCAAAGCAGGTCACTTGTCCGGAAAGAGGCAGAAGAGAGAAGGATATGAACGCAGGTTGCAGGCTGAGACTTTGTCTCTGACACAGCCTGTGTCTTCTGGAGGTGTGATGGAATTGGAGTACCTGGTGGAGAGCCTGAGGCAGGACAGGAACTCCCCTCACTGTGAAAATCATCACGATAATCACATTTGTTCACAGCTCCTAGTCACTGTTTCAGTTTTAGGCCTCCCATCCTAAGCTGTGTGTGATGTGATTGGCCATCCCTGTGCTTGGGACTTCCCTCCACATCCATAAATCTCTACCTAGTCTGTCCTGTTTCCCAACCCCAGAAGTTCTACCAATGTACCAAAGGCCATTTTCCCTGCAAACAACGGCTCTGAGTGCTACCCATTAAGTCCTAACGTGTTTTGGTTTGGTTTTTTTTTTCCCAAGTTTTCCAGGGTTTTTTTTTTTTTCCATGAAAGGTTCCATGTTGCAATCCTGTTAGAACTGCAACAGGTCATTAGGATGTAATCAAGAGCCCAAACCTGCCAGGCTAGCCAACTTACAGCAACAGGGAAAAGTAGGACTGTGACCTACCAAGGCCAAACATAACCTTGCCTCCCCTCCTATAATAGTTAGTACTGATTGTCACCTTAACAGGTTCTAAAATCACCTAGGAGGAGACAATTCTGGCTTGTTTGTGGAGGCATTTATAGATTGGGCTAAAAGAGGTAGGAAAACCCACCATAAATGTGTAGACAGCGTGCTCCCAAGGGCAGGAGTATTAGAATAAAATGGAGAACTTGAGCTGAGCACTCAGTCTTATCTCTGCTTCTTGACTGTCTCTGCTGATATAGTGTGCCTGCTGCCTCACTCCTGCCCCTACGCTTTCCCTGTCAGGCTGGATCGCACCTGTTTCTTCAACTGTGAGCCCAAATAAGTCAGTCCTTCCTTCCTCCCTCCCTTCCTTCTTTCCTTCCTTCCTCCCTCCCT
>CAJQZJ010032348.1:4354883-4368566 GCA_907164525.1 Lophiomys imhausi | reverse complement strand
TTCCTTCCTCCCTCCCTTCCTTCTTTCCTTCCTTCCTCCCTCCCTTCTTCCCTCCCCCTCCCTTCCTTCCTTCTTCCCTCCCTTCTTCCCTCCCTCCCTCCCTTCCTTCCTTCCTTCCTTCCATTGCTTTCTCAGATATTTTGTGAAAACAAGGAGAGAAGTAATGAATACACTTCCCCTCTGAAACGATGCACAAAGATTAAATGTTTTAACCTTGTTCCATTTGGGCTGGAGCTGGACTTGACTGGTAGAACATGTGCCTAGCAAGTGCAAAGCCCAAGGCTGGGTGGGACTCTAGCTCTGACAAAAAAAGTAAGACTCCATGCCATATGCGAAATAATTATTTTTTAAAAATAGGTTCTGTTCCATCTACTCATCACTACAAGCAATCTGATCATTAAATATGGATTTCTTTTTAAATTCAAGAATATACCAGAGTTGAGAACTCACAATTCTTTTCAATGACTAAGGCTGAACTAGGGTTAGCATTTATTTTATTACAAAATGGCCTCTTTTTAATCCAAAATCTTTCTTAAAATAAAGCCTATATGATCTTTTATTAACTGTTTTAGGCTTAATATCTACAACATTTCTGTAATTTTCCAATGAAAAGTCTCTCCTGAGAATGAAGTTACATCTGTAGGGTTACCACAATGTAGCTTCATTTAGGTGTAAAAGTTTCTGAAAAATTGTGGTTTTTATCTTTCTTTTTAAATTAAGTATGCTTTGATTTTCATGTTCTATTATTTAACTGTTTAATTTGAAAATAATCCTTTTTAAGATTTACTGGCTACTTAAGGTTTTAGTCCAACTCTTTAAGCAAAATGGTTATTTCTAGAGGAATTAATAAATTGCATTTATTTTGCCATCCCCTAGATGGAGCCTAAGTTTCCTGCCTACTTCCTGTGGCTAACGGAGGGAGATAGGCTTATACAGCTATATGGGAGCCAAAGAGATACAAACACAACAGGGAGAACCTCTTCCAGGCCATCAGCAAATCCTCTTCCTGATCATGATTTCAGAGAAAATTGTCAAAAACAGCAGCATGTCAGACATTAACTAAAGACATACAGAAAATAATAAAACATTTATCCAAGAACAGCAACAGAGAGCCAGGGGTTGGGTAGAAATGTTTCTATCTGCACCTCATGATCCAAAGATGCACCCACTCTGTTAAAGGAGGGTATTGAAGAGTCATAAGCTTTGCTGATGAGAGCCACTGACTTGATTGTGAGAACAGTGAAAATGCATGTGTGTATACACACACACACACACACACACACACACACAGTATCAGGAGCAAATATACACACGAGTCAGATACATAAAGTAAACTGAGAGTGCTGTCTTGATTGAGGCAAGCAACCAAGCAGAAGACAAGTAAAAGAGATCCAGAAAATAAAATACCTATGGTGTACCTAAACACACTCCATGTAACCCCCGAGGTCTGAAAGGCAGCACATGTTCCATGTAACCCCCCCCCCCCCCCCCCCCGGTCTGAAAGTCAGCACACAGTACGAGGGAGACACACACTCAGAAGAGACAGTGTCTTTGATATCTGCACATCCTTGGTTGAATGGCAGGCCTTGTGCATACCCAAAGGAGACACAGAGGGCCTAAGGGAAAGTAAGCAGTGGGGAAGAGACTGGTAAACTGCTGAACTTGAATGTATACTCCAGCTTATCTGACCTCAACACAGGGCAGAAGACTCGCCGTATCTGGTATTAAGCACACTTTTGACCTCATCCTGACTAACCACTAAGCTATGCTACCCAGAGTCAACCCCCAGAGCCAGTTTTGAACATTAAAATGAGAAGCAACATTTTAAAATAAGTTAGTGGAAATATTAGCAGTTATATATATTATCAGGGAGAGATTCACTTCTTAGCCTAAACAAGTTATCAGATTTTTTTTTTTAAGCAACAATAATCTCCAGTAAAAAGTTAGACCCCAGAGTTGCTACAGTGTATTTCACCAAAACTTGTGAGACTCGTGAAAATAAAATTTGAAAATACAGACTTGAGGGGAAAAAAATCATCAATATAAGGTATACTAAGGTAGAGGCTTCCAAGCAACTATCATAAAAGAAATCATTATGACAATTACTCATCAGATAGCAGTATAAAATACTTTAAAATTGGGTTTCTAGAGATAGAAGATAATTTTTTTAATTTTCGCTAGAAGGGCTTAAAAATATATTTGGAAGCCATATATTGTAGTGGATATCTATAATTCCAGCACTAGGAAAGCCAAGGCAAGAGGATTGCAAATCCAAGCCAACTTGGGCTACACCATGAGACTCATGAACACTTAAAGATAAGAATAATGGAAATTATCTGAAGTCTAGAATGAATAAAAATAAATTAGGAAAGCCCCAGAAACCAGTAGGACATTATTTTAGTTACTTTCCTATTATTGTGAAGACACTATAACTAAAGCAATTTATAGAAGAAAGAACTTGTTTGATGCTTACAGTTTCAGAGGATGAGAGCATTACCATGCCAGGGAACATGGCAGCAGGCACAGATGGTACTGGAGCAGTAGCTTAGAATTTACACCTTATTCACCAAATGGGAGACAGAGAAAGCTAACTGGGAATGTCATGGCATGGGGTTTTGAAACCTCAAAGCCCAACCACTAAAGCACACTTCCTACAACAGGCCATGTCTCTTAATCCTTCCTAAACAGTTCCACCAACTGAGAGCAAAGCATTCAAATACATGAGCCTATGGATGTCATTCTCATTCATACCATCAAACGAGCATGCAACGGAAGTTCCAGAAGACAGAAAAAAAAGAGAAATAAATGTAATAAATACCTGCACACCCAAAAGCCAAAGGCTTCCTAAATTTGATGAAAAACACCGAAAACACATTCATGAAGGTCAGTGGACTCCAAGCAGGAAAAACACAAGCATGCCCATTCAGACTCATACTCATAAGTGTTGAAAGCCAAAGATAGAGAGAAAATCTTGAAAGCAAGAGGAAAAGATGACTCATCACATATAGGGTACTAATAACCTGCTCAACAGTGGACTTCTTACCAAAATCAGTGGAAGCCAGAGGCAGTGGGACGACTTTTCAAAGTGCTGAGAGAATAATTTAATGAAGAATTCCATGTTCCAGCCACCTGTTTTCCAATAATGAAATCAAAATAAAGATACTCCCAGATAATTAAAGACTGAGAGATTTCATTACATCAGTCCTGTCCTACAAGAAATAATAAAAGTCCTTTGGACTGAAAGGAAGATTGGGATAATAGATAATGGAAGTGTTATTGATTATAACTTGAAGCCACATAAAGAACAAAAACATAGAAAGGTAATTACATGGTAAGTGTAACTATAGTCTTACAGTCTTAATATTTTCTCTTTATTTTGTGGACTTAAAAACCATAATACTTATTAAACAATAATAATACTTGATTTCCCTTCCTTTTTGTGCTGTTACCATATGCACATTGTCTTGGTATATTATAAACCCCTAGTTCTCTTATAAATTCCTTAAAAACATGATCTAACTTGAATCCAATTGTTCAAAAACAGAGCCTGTATATTTGGGATGTGAGGCAATGTCACAGTTCTACACAGAAAGAGCTATTTGGAGTATACTATGGACTGACCTTGAAGGGGGAACCAAAGGAATTATAAACTGTGGGGTGTATTTCTTCTGTCATAAAGAGAACATTAAGAACAGGCCAATTCTCCTAGTCTTGATTTTCATCTGATCTCAACTCTTACTCCATTTGGAGTAAGCACCTAATCTCTCTTTAAAAAATCTCCTTCACCTGGCTTCTGTGCCATTAATGCCCTAGTTTTCTTCCTGCCTCACTAGATACTTCTTAGTCTTTTCTCTCAAATTCTTGAAATTTCTGGGACTTTAAGTTGGAGTGCCAGACAGCTCAGTTCTTGGACTGCCTCTGAATCCTTTCCTCTCTGATGGCTCTCCTGGTCTGTAAGGAGAATATCTTGTGTATTGTACGGAAGTATCATCTGTCAAAAAAACAACAACAACAAAAAAAAAACTAACTCAACTATGACCTATAGAAAAGGGTAGAACATCCGGTAGGTAAAGAGAGTGGATTCTGGGATAGAGTCAGGCATGGAGGGATTCACCATGGGACATGAAGGAGAACAGGCATATGGAACCTGAGCAGAGGTAACCAGCCAGTGGCAGAACTTACATTAGAATAAACAGGTTATTAAGTTATGAGCTAGTCAGAGAACGAGCCTAGCTATATGGCCTAGGTATTTGTAAATATATTTTGAGTCCCAGAGTCGTCATTCCAGGAGCTTGGGGCAGAGTGGAAAAACACTAATTTACACTGGTCACCCAACTCCCATCTACTCATCATTTAGATTTGAGCTTCAAAAGCTACATCTTCATTCTGTACATCTCAGAAACCAAGCCCCCCTTCTACATCCCACATCAAATCCTGTCAGTACCACCCTGGAAACATATTCACGATCCAACTACTTTTTAGCATCTCCTGTAGTACCTGGTCCATACGGCCATCATCCCTCATCTGGTTAGGCACAGTATCCCCCCAACTGGTCCCTGTTTCATTCCTTCTCTCTTTAGATAGTTCTCCTGGTGTCTAGAATGGGCCTTTTAGGTACAGATCCTGTGAAGTCAGTTCCAACGCAAAACTCTCCATTGTTTTTGAAGTACACTTGGAAAACTGCCAAAGAGTGGCTTTTATATATGGCTACATGAACCTGACCTTGGCTATCCCACCAGACATGTCTGTTACCCCAGTCTCTCTCATCCACTGTACTCCTCCCATAGACACACTATTCTCCCTGGAGTTACGTTACATTCCAAGCATCCTCTGTGCTTGCTCTGCACTCTGCCTGGAATGGTCTTTCCTCAGCTAGCCATTTGATTTCCCCCACATTCACTCAGGTTCCCCATCAACTCATTTTTAATCTGTTTTAAATAAACTCTCCTGGTTTACTTTTACTAGGTTCCTATTGCTTTTTTAATTTAACAGTTTGCTTATCTATGATATTTTATTTCCACTGGGATTTGTGAAAACTGTGGATGTCTACTATGACCCCAGTTAAAATCCCAGCATTCAGGAGATTCTCTACCACGCCTGTTGACTAAATGAATCCAGGAATGGGTGAATGAACAGCCTGTCCCATTATTGTGGGGGGGGGGGTTGTAAGTAGTCTCAGCAGAGACCCCAGCTCCCACCACACCTGATTCTTCTTGACCTTTTGCTCTAATTAAATGCTGCAGATGTCAATCTGTACACTCATGCTGGCTTTGATCACCCCAGGAAGCAAAATCGGAAAAATAAAAAGAGACCATTAATTTTCTCACGAGCTGGACATCTTAAAGTGTGCTTTATTTTAAGATTGTTCTCATACTGGTAGACACCTTGAAAAGAGGGGAGGGAAACG
This sequence comes from Lophiomys imhausi, assembly GCA_907164525.1. Taxonomy (NCBI): domain Eukaryota; kingdom Metazoa; phylum Chordata; class Mammalia; order Rodentia; family Muridae; genus Lophiomys; species Lophiomys imhausi. The sequence goes on along the minus strand of CAJQZJ010032348.1, from coordinate 4,363,159 downwards.
AGAGAAACAGGCAGTCTCGCATCATGCTCCTGAAAACTACACATAAAACAAGCCTTGTTCATCACATCCCATCTTCCCCCTGACCCTACAGCATGTCTTTTCTTTCATGGTTGCCTTTCAGAAAGACAATGACATGTGAACTTTAAGCTTTATCACCTCTTTGCAGAACCAGTGACTTGAAATGCTTGAGAGAGATAAGAAATTTTCCATATTATAAAGTGAAAATCATTCCACATGGAGAAAGAGTGCCCCTTCCAGATTGCTGCGTCTTGTGATTTATTGCTGCTGTGAGAAAGGGAGCCACCTCTCCTTGAGTCCCAAGATGTAAGAGACATGCATACTGAAGATCACTTCATGGCTCAAATGCCACTCCTGAATTCTCCTTGAAGTAAACAATCTTAAAAGCGGGCTGAGGAGAGCGCTGGAGAGATGGCTCAGTGCTTAAAGGCATGTGTTGTTTTTTTTTTCCAGAGGACCCAAATTTGATTCTCTACACCAACTTGGTGCCTTATAACTGTTTGTACTTCAGTTCCAGCAGATCCAACACCCTCTTCCGACCTCCACAGGAACTGGGCATGCAAGTGGTGCCAAGACAAATATACAGGCAAAACACTCAGACATCATTTTTTTAAGCTGATGAAAGTTGAGCTGTCCCTCCTGGAGGCTTCCAAGTAGCACCAGTGGGCAATGAAGGTCATCTTGGTGAACAAGCTGTCCAGGACCTTGGAAGCCTCAGTGGCAATACCTATCGGAACTTATCTCTGAAAGACCATTTCCCACACACCATGCTCTCTCTGCCATCCCCCCAATGCCAAGCAAGAACAAACAAGTTATCAACCTTTTAAGAACCAAAGCAGGCTGGGTGTGGTGGTGCACACCTTTTAGTCCCAGCACTTAGGAGACAAAGGCAGGTGGACATCTGTGAGTTTGAGGCCAGCCTGGTCTATGTAGTAAGGTCAGGCCAGCCAGGGCTACACAGTGAGACCCTGTCAGAAGAAGAGGAGGAGAAAGAGGAGAGGAGGGGAAGGAGAAGGGAGGAGGAGAGCAAGAGCTGATCAGGCAGAACACTCCGGGTAGAGAAGCCACATGCAAGAGGGTTCAGTGAAAGAGGGTATAGAGTTAGAATCATGCAGAATTAAAGGAACCTAGGAAAGCAGGTGAAGGACCCAGTTCCAACAAAATGGAACTGCTACTGCTTGTGGGCCCAAGGCACAAGAGGAAGGAATTAGACATGTGGAGCCTGCAAAAGTCAGAGCTGTGGGAGAAGAGCTACCTTGCACAGGGCTAAAGCAGCAGAGGAAGGAGCAGGTGGAGCTAGCACAGATAAGACTGTCACATGGCTCATCATGCCTTTGGGTTTTCTGGCAATGCCTCTCAATGACCAAACCCAAGTATAAGACACAGAACAATGCAACCCAGACAATGCAGTCCATGGACGCCTCTAAGAGCTGAGAACAAACTTAATACGAATGCAGCAAAACCTCCAAATAACCCTGGAATGAGGGTCAGGACAGTTAGGTGCATGGATGTAGCTGAGCCACCACAGCCTGTGTGACTTGGGACAGCCCTCAACGTGCTTCTAGGAAAGTACACATGTAGAGTGCACTACAGAGCCTCTCTGGTGTCTCCGTTTTAACACACTATGACAACTAACTGTAGGAGTGATGTAGATCTGAGAATTACCCATTTCTGAGAGATGTCGAATCAGTAGAAACAACTTAACTATATATAAGGCTCTAAGGCAGAGCCCTTTGATCTGGGAAATGGTCATGTTACTAACTCTTAAATGCAGACAGATGTTCAGTCCATAGGCACTGACACACTGCCCAAACAGTCCTCACCCCTTACATCTCAACAGCTGTATCAGTAAAGTGCCTCACGCATCTTGCCTGGTTTCCTTCCAGACTGTGGAGGAGTTCACAGTTTCGCTGGCTGACTTGTTCCCTTGGAGAACAAGTCTGGATCTGATAGAAGAGGAGGGGTCTGGGCTCCCAAACCTCAGGGCTTTGTACATGGGAGCGTGTATAAACACCCAATGTGGTGGAAACAGGCTGGAGTTCTGCTCCTGATGACTGCAGGCAACCTTTTCCATCACAAGGCTTCATTGCACTTTTTCTGTCAGTGGACTGACACCTGTCCCCTGCCAGCTAGTAGGGCACAGGAGTCTCCGGTCTAGAAGGTTCCTCTCCGAGACATCTAATGCAAGGCCTTCTGGTCTTTCCTTGTCTTACTGTTTCTAATGACGCCATCCCTTTGAGTTCACAAAAGCTTTCTCTTGTTATCTCAGAGCAAGGTAGAAACGAATAGTAGGAACCCATATTAAGTGATAACAGAACAAAATGCTAGGGACATGTCTTGAACCCAGGAACACCAAAAGGAGATCTTCTCTAGGTGAACTGTAGGATCCTGCGGAGGTCTTTGGGGTAGGGTGGGAGGGACCATGCTAAGCACACGCTCTACCAAAGATCTACAATTCCCAGCCCTTCAGAAAATGTAGTTTTTCAGGCCAAAGACACACTGGTGAAATATATCTTGCTGACCTTAGATGGAGTGCTAGAGACGGGAACATATATCACAAACAGTTAAGTGCAGTGCAGGGTAGAAGAATAAGTGTGGTAATAAGAGCTCTAATTTTGTTTTATAAGTTTACTATGGAGTTATTATGCATTGTTTTACTTAATAATTATGGCTCAGAGTGTTAATAATTTATACTTAGGCAGTAATCTAACCAGCTAAAGTGTTTACCTGGGAATTCTATATCACGCACCTAGTAGGTCCTGAGAATAAACGCTAATTGGAATATTTCCAGCTGCAAAGACTCAGGGGCCATGACAGTATGCTTTCTCATGCTCCTTCATGGTAGCATCTTGGGTTAGCTCTGTCCTGGTTCCAGGTACATTTATTATGTTTCCCTAGCCTTTCAACCTGTAGCTCTCTGATGTACTCGATCTCTGGAGGTGGTCCTGGCATAGAAGCTTCTGGAAGAGATTACATCATCCTTAGGGACTGAGGGACTCATACAAGTTACAGTGGGTCTTTGGAAAGGGAGGCATCTATGACCCACTGCTGTGTCTTTAGCACAGCCACATATCTATGGAAGGTGCCCCAGGAAAGTTTGTGAAGTTATCCTGAGTTTTGAAGCCCAGTTGAGTCTTCAGGAGAAAATACGAGGCTGGACGTAGCGCTCGAGGCAGGACAACTCCTGCACATTCAAAGCCATCCTGGGATATATGGAGAGTTCCAGGACAGCCTGCACTACAAAGGGAACCCTTATCAAAACATGAAAAGCAAGGCTAGACACAAGTGATGGACACAAGAAGCCTTCTGGGCCTCTCTCCAGGATTTCTGACAGAATAGCCTTCTGTTACAAACTGGGAGGAAGTAAGTGATGCTTTGAAGCACCACACTTCCAGAAAAAAAAGCACGCAGTGAAATTTATCAAATTCAAAGGGATGTGAGAAGGTCTGAAGGGAAAAATGAGACTGGTTGGTCAGGCCCCAAAGGGGGGTAAGGGGTAAAAGTAACAAGAAAGAGGGAAAAGATTCCATGTATCTTTGGGAGGGGATGAAGTAAGAGAGCCCTGGGTGTCAGATGCTCAGTAGGAGCCTCCGGGTGAGGAGGGCCAATTGTGATAAATGTCAAGATGCCTGGAGGAGATTAAAGGAGACCTGGAGACCTCCCACCTACCCAGGAGTACATCCAACACTCCACCTCCCACCTACCCAGGAGCGTGTCAAACACTCCACCCTGCAAGGGTTCCTTGGAGCTCTCAGAACTACGCAGTTCTGTGTTCTGTCCTGCTTTCTCTGCTTAACAATTCATTTCCTTTCTGGTCTTGTCTTGGTTACACTGATAGGGCATGTTGTCATGGAATGCATGGATCCTGGAGCTACAGAGGTCAGTTTGCTTGCATCTCATTAGCTGTGCAACTTTGAACAAGTTAATTAGCCTCTTTGTGCTTCTACTTTTTTACCAATGATGTTAGCAACATGAAAAATCAAGAATGAGCATCTGAGTGTTGTGACAGTGACCGAGAAGTTCACTGTCCAGGAGAGGGCAAAACTCAATTTCCACATCAGTAACAGCTGTACCAACTGATTTGTTCAAAATAGTCACCTTTGAAGGGTTTAAGAGGACTGAATACATTCAAGATAAAATATCAGGCATAATTGTTCAACAATTCTGTTGGATCCCTTTCTACTAACTGAGCTGCCTTGTCTAACCACAATAGGAGAAGATGTGCCTTGTCCTACTGCAACTTGATATGCTAAGGTGGGCTGATATCCATGGGAGGCCTCCCCTTTTCTGAAAAGAAAGGGAGGACTGCAGGGTGAGGGGAAGGGAAGGGAGAGGGAGGGACTCGGAGAAGAGGATAGAGCAGAAGCTTTGATCAGGATGTAAAGTAAATAAATTAATCTTTAAAATATCAGGCATAATTGTTCAAACAAATATGACCCCATTATTTATATTTTATTATTATTATTATTATTATTATTATTATTGCCACCACCAACTGGTGAATCCTTCTATAAATGCTTTCATTTGAGAATTTTTATTTACTTTAAAAAATCTTGGGCTGAGGGAAGATATAGCTAGTGGTAGACCACTTGCCTAGCATGTATCCTGCATTTAAACCCCAGAACCATAAAAAGGAGGATGAGTAGGAGAGTAGGAGTGGGGGAGGAGGAGAGGGAAGGACCAGTGTGGGGAGAATGGGGGAAGTAGTGAGGTGTGGAAGAAGGGAGGGGAAAGGGAATTCAGGGGAGGAGGAGAAGTAAAAATATAGAATCTCCACAGATTGGTTCTGGCTATGGTTTGTCCCCACCAAGACACATGCTGAACTCGGTCTCTAGGTGAATGTGGTAATGCTGGGAAGTAGAGTCTCACAGAAGGTATCCAGCACACACCTAGGGCTGAGCTCTCTGGAGTAGACAATGCCTTTCTTCTGTGGGTGAGGTCTTGTCTCACAGGACTGACTGGTTTATGCTAGAATAGGATTTGGTAAGGGAAGGGTGTTCCTGCATCCTGCCCTCATGTTTTGCCTTTTCTCACATCTTTACTCCCCCATTCTAGGATGAACTAATATAGCATGGGACAACAGAAGCTAAGAAAGGGCTGATCCATGGTTTTGTACTTTCTAGTACCATAAGACAAAATAAGCCTAATTTCTTCATAAGTTACCGACTTTAGGGTACTCTGTTTTTGTTTGTTTGTTTCTTTCTTGTTTTCTTTTTCTTTTTTTAAAATTTATTTGTTTATTTTACATTCTAATCACAACCCCCTCCCTCCCTTCCTCCCAGTCTCACCTTCCTACCCCCTTCCCTGAAACTCCACCCCCCCCCTCACCCTGATCCCACCCCCCACCATCCAGTACCAACCCACTCTGGCACATCAAATCACATCAGGGCTAAGTGCCTCCTTTTCCACTGAGGCAAGACAAGGCAGCTCTGCTAGGAAAATAGGATCCATAGGGAGGCAACAGAGACCAAGTCTGAGACAGTCCTCGTTCCAATTGTTAGAGAATCCACTTGAGGACCAAGCAGCCCATCAGCTTCATATGTGTAGAGGGTCTAGGACCAGTCTATATGCAAGTTCTTTGGTTGGTGGTTTAATCTCTGTGAGGCTTTGGTTGATGGTTCAGTCTCTGTGAGGCTATGTAGGTCTTCTTGTGATGTCCTTGACTCCTCCAACACCCCTAACTCTTCTACAAGATTCCCTGTGTTTCGCCTAATGTTTGGCTGTGGGTCTCTGCATCTGTTTCCATTATCTGCTGGATAAAGCCTCTCAGATGACAGTTATGTTAGGTTCCTGTCCAATACCCTCTTTCCATATTTTATTTCTCCTACTTAGAGAGATTCAAGTATCATCCCTTGAGCCCTCCTTGTTACTTAGTTTCTTTGGGTCTGTGGATTGTAGCATGGTTATCCTGTACTTAATGGATAATATCTACTTATGATTGAGTACATACCATATGTGTTTTCTGGGTCTGTGTTACCTCACTCAGGATGATCTTTTCGGATCCAACCATTTGCCTGCAAATTTCATGATATCTTTGTTTCTAACAGCTGAGTAGTATTCCATTGTGTAGATATACAACAATTTCTTTATCCATTCCTCGGTTGAGGGACATCTAGGTTGCTTCCAGTTTCTGGATATTACAAATAAAGCTGTTATGAGAATAGTTGTGGTGATGTCCTTGTGGTTTGGTGAAACATATTTTGGGTATATGCCCAGGAGTGGTATAGCTGGATATTGAGGTAGAGCTATTCCAATTTGTCTAAGAAAGTGCCAAATTGATCTCTAGAGAGGTTATACAAATTGGCACTCTCACCAGCAGTGGAGGGGCTGTCCTTTATACAAATGATAAATGGACTGAGACAGAAATTAGAGAAACAACACCATTCACAATAGCCACAAACAACATAAAATATCTTGGTGTAACTCTAACCAAGCAAATGAAAGACCTGTATGCAAAATCTTCAAGTCCCTGAAGACAGAAATCAAAGAACACATTGGAAGATGGAAAGATCTCCCATGTTCATGGATAGTTGGATTAACACAGTAAAATAGGCCATTCTGCCAAAAGCAATGCATTCCCATCAAAATCGCAACACAAGTCTTTGCACACCTTGAAAGAACAATTCTCAATTTCATATGGAAAAACAAAAAACCTAGGATAGTGAAAATGGTCCTATACAATTAAAGAATCTCTACAGGTATCACAATCCCTGACTTCAAGCTGTACTACAAAGCAACAGTAATAAAAACTACATGGTATTAGAATAAAAACAAACAGGCTAATCAATGGAATCGAATTGAAGACCCATAAATAAGCCCAAACACCTACAGAAACTTGATATTTGACAAAGATACTGAAACCATACAATGGAAAAAGAGGGAGCATCCTCAACAAATGGTGCTGGCCTAACTGGATGACTACATGTCCAGGATCTCAGCAGAAGCTCTAATATGGGGGGGGGGTCCCAGTGCTATGTACACAGTGAGGAATTTGTGATTTAAGAAAGAATTCAGAGGCCATGAAATGGACACAAAAGAAAAGGAAGGCAGAAGACTGGTCATCTTTATATTAGCAAAGGACTACCAGCGCTTGTGGCTTGCGGAGGGTTCAGAAAGCCTCTGACTAAGGTTGTCAGATTTAGAGGGGGAAAGATGGAGCTGGAGAGGTGACTCAGCAGTTAAGAGCACCAGATGTTCTTGAACAGAACCCAGGTTAAATTCCTGGTAACCACATGGCAGCTCTACATCTCCACCTGCAACTCCAATTCCAGGTGGATGTAGTGCTCTGCCAGACTAAGTGGGTACTAGGCATGTACATGGTACGCATACACATACGCAGGAAAACACTCACACACGTAAAACTGAAAAATCTTAGAAAGGGGGAAGGGAGAGAATAACTAGTAACTTTATTTTTAGATAAGCAAATAATCTTTATCACAGTACATTTAAAAAAAAAAGGATTCAGTGGCCATCTGAAATTCAGATTTCACACAGCATCCTACCTAGCCTGGCATCCTGGTATTGACTGTTTCTACCTCTTGTAGAAGCTGCTAGAATTCTCTCCCATTCACTTTCCACCACATTTCCCACTGGAGAGTCAAAGGTGAATAAAGTATGTTGGCATCCTATTTTGTTTTCCCCATTGGCATCATCATCATTGTGAAAAGCCTAAACATTCCTTCTCCCTGAGACAGAGAGGGAAGCTACAGTGCAGCATTCACAGGAGCTAAAGTCAGACATCTTGGGCAGAATTTGAGCTTGTATAACTTCTGAGAGGTCTAGAGTTGAGCTACAGGGGTATTCTGCATTGAGAATTTTTTTCTGAAATGTTCATATATTGGAAACTTAGTCTCCAAGGCAACAGTGGGAAGAGGTTTAAAGGATAATTAGGTCATGAAAACAGAGAGAATGGATGAATGCCATTCTCCTGGGGAACAGTTTATCATCCCTCAGTGTGTGTGTCTGTGTGTGTGTCTGTGTGTGTGTGTGTGTGTGTGTGTGTGTGTGTGATGTTCTTGCTCTCTTCCTCTCCCTCTTTTCCCTCTTCTCCCTTTTTTTTCTCCCTAACTCTCACATTTCTATTTTTCTACCTTCTTCCCACAGAACAACACAACACAGCAGCCCTGACTATATACTGGTACTTTAATATTGGAGTTCTAGCCTAAAGAATGCTGAGAAAAAAAAAATTCTCTTTTATTTTAAAAATATTTGTGTGTGTGTGTGTGTGTGTGTGTGTGTGTGTGTGTGTGTGTGTGTGT
>CAJQZJ010032348.1:4254126-4348059 GCA_907164525.1 Lophiomys imhausi | reverse complement strand
ACACACACACACACACACACACACACACACACACACACACACACACAAAATAAACTTTAAAGTAAAATTTGACCAGGTGTGGTAGCCATGCCCGTAAATGTCTATAAATCCAATACCCAGGAGGCAGAGGCAAAGGGATGCAATCTCTGCCACACTAGGCCACAAAACGAGACTGTGTGTCAACAATCAAACAAGGGAAAAGATGAAATTTGTAACTGCAAAAATTCTTAACCTTATGTGCAAGAGAGAAAACCATTTAACACTTTAACCTTCGAAAGACAGACAGTATTGTCAACCACGGGAAAGAGGAGCCCGTCTTCTATTTGTGTGGCCTAATAGCTCAGAATATTGTGAGTTTTTGAGATTTTGATTGTAACGTCATTAAATCTGGTTGTCACTGGGGGCTTGTTCACTGTAAATCATCATTGAGCACTAGGAATTACCCTTGAGCAAAGCAGCTGTTAGACCATTCTAAGCAGCAGCCTGCACCCCAAGGCAGGTCACCAGTCAGCTAAGTGCCTCAGTCTGGGAAACGAGCTAATTCCAGCTCCTGTGCTTGCTGTGGGCCTGGCTGTGCCTTCACTGAAGCCCCATTGCCCCCCATTTGCTCCCTCTGCCTAATATTGTTTTTCCAACACTCAAAAAAAATCTCTGCATGTGAAGTTCCATTCCACAGTTCTGGGTCAGTCCATCTAATGTTACCAACGTAGAGAACAGGTTAGAACAAATGAGTACATGTGGACATGCACACACATGTGCTCCTGCAGGCTCTTAGCTAGAACAGCAGTCCCTTCAGTGGTGAGCAGAAGAGGAAAAGTCCTAACTACCCGTGTGCTGGCACTGGCTAGCTCTGGCTGGCTTACCTATTTAGAACCTTTTATAATAATGAGTCCAAAGATGGAAACTTCAGCTATCCAATGGAGATCAATTAGTTTCATTCCATTTCTTGACCACAGACTTCATCCCTAACCACTAAGACTCCCAACAACACCCTTGATGTGGGCACACAAGGAGGCTGTATAGGAAGAATGCAGACTTAGGGACTTAGGTTGACACAAACTGTAGCCAGGTCAGGTGACTCTCAGGGGGCCTCCACAAGAGGCTCTCCCAGTTCACTTTCTGTTGCATCCTGTTGGAACACAGTCCAAGAACAGAGTTCTGTGATAATTCTGAGTGCTTCTGAGAAAAACACCAAGAAGACAGGAGTCTTGTGACCTCAGTTTCTTCAGAACACAGAACTGTTCTTGGACTGTGTTTTCATGCTCCTCCCAGGTGTGGCAGATAGGAGTGAGTTTACTTCAGCTGTTGATATTCATGTGCCTCTGTGGAAAGACATGGTTTGCCATGTGTGGCTTGTCTGCCATGTGACTGAACATCTTACTCAGGTGATTCTTCTTGTCCCTCAGAGTATAAACTGCCTGATACTGTGAATAAAGTTGCCTACTGCATGAGACTTTAGTTCCCCTCATTTTCAAGCCCTCCTTTCCCAGAGTCATGCACCAACTAGAGTGGAAACAGCACCTCACTTCAGCTCTCCTGCTGCCTCCACCACGGAAAGGGGTGACTTCTCACCCAGCGGTGGTTCTTCCAGCCTGTTTATTACTTGTTTTCCATTCTTCTCTGGATTATCGCTTCACTTCCGGGTTCACTTCCACTCTGACTCTTTAGGTCAATAGCACAAGTATTTTCTCTAACATTTGGAGAATCTCAGGATTCAGGTTATACATTGGCAATAGGGACCGCAAGTACATACAGCCTTTAGGCATTGTCTTGAGGCTCTCCCTATGGCCTCTTCTCCCAGACTCTTGGGACCCCAGCCTTTGTTTATCTCAACACTGCCACCACTGGGCTGGCTCTGTAGACCCCATAAAGAAGGGAGATACCAGCCATCTGGATGCACAGTAAAAACCTTGAGTACAAGTTAAGACCTACCTCCTGTCATCACCTGCCCTGCTCTCTGAGCCCACGGCCTAGAGAAATGACATATCTTGTTACTTAGGTCCTCAAAATGAGCCTCTCCCAAATTATACTGCTCCCCTGTTCTGTTCTGACTGCAACCCTATTCACCTCCTCCTGCCCTTAATTTCAAAATAAAGTATCTGATTTTGTTGTTGTTCTTTATTTTTTAACCCTTTTTCAAAGCCACTGCTGGCATTGGATAGATGGCTCAGGACTGAAGAGCATAGGCTGCTTTCCGAAGGACCCAAGTTCTATTCCCAGTATTCATGTGGTGGCTCACAATCATCTGTAACCAGTTCCAGGGATTCCAGTACCTCCTTCTGGCCACCAGAGACACCAGACACATATTTGATGCACAGGCATACATGTAGACCAAGCATCTATACCATTAAAAATATTTATAATAGTAATAATCCACTCATAATCATACCACCTAGAGATTGCCAATGTTTACATTTTGATTTCTTCCTTGAAGTCTTATTTTCTTTTTCTCTTTTTCTGGGTATGTTTATGTGTGTGTTTGGTGCATGTATGTGTGTGTGAATGTGTGTGAGTGTGGGCATATGTGTACCAAGGCATACATGCGGAGGTCAGAGGACAACTTCACCTGTCAGTCCTTGCCTTCCATATTATCTGAGACAGGGTCTCTCTTGTTCACCTCTGCATACACCAGGCTAGCTGGCCTGTAACTTTCCAGTCATTCTCCGGTCTGACATTCCCTCCTCCCAATAATGGCATGCTGGGGTTCCAGACACATGTGTTCTATTGTGTTGGGCATTAGGTGGCTCTAGGGCTCTAAACTTATGTCATAGGCTACATAGCAAGGGCTTTACATACTGAGCCATCTCCCCAACCCTCTTACAGCCCTTTTCCATGTTTTTGTGTACAAAGTAACTCATAATATCCTAGTTAGAAGGATATATTCTGTTATTTTCAACAAATATTCAGTATATAGGTACTTCTTGTCTACCCTCTGCACAAATGTCATATTTAATGGTTACAGTATACTTATAAAAGAACAATAATTTTTTAAACCATTGCCCTGATTTTTTAGCATTAAAGTCATTGTCAACTTTTATGATGAAAATTTTGTATGTAAAACTTTCTATGTGCTTCAGATTATCTCTTTAGCATATAGACAGTTAAAAGAAATGACTTACTGAAAGGGCATGAACATTCTAAGACTTAACAAATATGCCCAAACTGATTTCAAATAAAATTACACCAATACACCACAATGAGTGAAATTTTGTTAGGGGGAAAAATATTTGCTCTTAATATATGTATCAATTTGCACATCAGCTCTCTTGGCAAATGGGAACACTTTTCATGTCTGTTGGAAATGTCAATTTTTCCTTGCAACCTGTTTGTGTCCTTTAGGCATTTATTCACCAGGCTTTTGTGTTGATTTGCATGCTATGTTAATTAACTTTCTCATTGCAGTGCAGTGACAGAACAGCCAGAAATACCAGAAGGAACCCACGGCTTATTTTGGTTACAGGTTGAAGGTACCATCCATCATGGCAGGAAAAGCATGGTGGGATCACCAGGTGGCTGGCCACGCTGCATTCCCAGGCAAGAAGCAGAGAGAGATGAGAGCTACAATTCAGCTGGTGTCTTCCTTTTTGTCCACTCTGAGACCCAGGGTCATGGATGATGCTCTCCCTGCTCAAGGTGGGTCTTCCCTTCTCAATTAAACCTCTCCAGAAACTCCTTCAAAGGCACACACCTAAAGTGTGTCTCCTAGGTGATTCCAAAGACAGTCAGGTTGAGAAAAGAATTAACCACCACAAGTGCCCTATTATCACATCCAGGAAGTTAACCTTTTGTCTGTCTTTTTTGTTATAAGTTTCTTCCAGTTTCTTTGCTTTTTAATTCTTATAAACATTTAAAATTTTTAAGATAAATTTATCTTACTTTATGTGTATATGTGTTTCACCTGCAGGCATGTATGTGCGTGTATGGGCATGTTGGATTTCCTGGAACTGAGGTTACAGACAGTTGTGAGGCACTCATGTGAGTGCTAAGAATCAAACATGCAAGAGCAATGAGTGCTTTTAAACATGGAGTCATCTCTTCAGCTCCAAATTTTATTAACTTTTGGTATACACAATTTTTCATTTGCTACAGCATAGGCTTATCGAAAGTCTTTCCCTATCAGACCATCAGAACCTGTTGTTTAAATTTGCTTACCAGTTTCCCAACTGACTTCTCATTTTTGAAGAATTTTTAATCAGTTTCATTCTTTTCATCCTAGCTCTTTCCATATCCCCTGAGTTTCAATGACTCTTAAAAATGGAATACAGACAGTCCTCTTAAATGACCACATATATTTTGTGGAGGATGGCTACAGGAAGTTGGCTTAGCACTGCTGTCATCTGCTTCCAAAACTGTGGTGTCCTGGAAGTATCCTGGTATTGTCCTGTCTAAATCTCCTGTGGGCTATGTGTGTTTTGTGTCCTGTAAGCATGAATAGATGGTGTATAGTACTCAGAGCTTCTGGAGTCTTCTGAGAGGGTCTGGGAGTCCATGGTACACACATATATGTGCAAGGAGAAAGAGAGAGAGAGAGAGAGATCTGCTTTCTCTCCCATCTCCAACTTTCCCTTTCTCCTCACCTTACCTTCACAACATCTTATTTTTTTAAGAAAAAAAAAAAAGTAAGGTTTATTCAAGGTTCTTAGGTGTTTCATAACAAAGAGGACATTTTCTTTGTGCCCAACAGGTTATGCATTGATGATATGTTTCTTTTTTTTCCTTTATTTTTTATTTCTTCAAGTTACATTTCAATCGCAGTCCCTTCCCTATTCCCCCTCCAGTCCCACCCTCCCACCCTCATGCCCCATCCTCTTCCCTTTTTTTTTTCTTTTAAGTTTAAGGTATATCTTATTTCCCCCTACAGTTTCCCCTTTCAGTCCAACAAATGGCTCTTTCTCTTATAATAATAAATACAATACAGTACAGCAGAGGTAATTAGGCCACAGTTATGAGGGTTATATGGCTTAACGTACATTCCCAATGACCAGTCCATATGTATTTGATACCTGACTTTAACATTCTACTATCTAAACATCTCCATGAGTTTAAAGCTCTATATCTGACTCAACATTCATACTAATTGCAACACAATTTTAAAAGTATCTTCTTAGATCTATAACACTCTCTTGACTCCTAAACAACTCAAAATTTAATTATGAGACTTTATCTATCTACCTCAGAGACCTGAGAGGGATAAATATATCTGATTTTATAGGAAGTACAGGGCCTGAAGCTTCCCAAACTAAGAAATGACATACCAGTGGCTGCCTGGACAGTTCCCATTTTCTCTCCATACATTTCAGCATCGCTCTTCAGTAGTTTGGCCCCGCTTCTCTGACAGACATTGATTGTAGAGCAGGGGTTATGAAGGACTTACCTACCCTGTCTTGGCAGAGCTAGGCTGTCGACTTACCTGCTTCCAGGTTTTGTCCTTTTTGGACAGCAGTCTGTCTACAGTTGGAGCAAGGGGCTTTTCCTACCAAGAGATAGGCTTGCGACTAATTCAATCATCTCCCACTGGAGATTCTTCGATGCTTATCTTCTACTTGGAGGAGAATAGGGGGTGCTGTCAGGAGTTGATATGTCTTGATATAAAAAAATCTAAAGTTACGAAAACATCTTTGAATGCCATATTCTGCAGATCTCTTGAGGTTTTTGAAGAGGCCCTATCTATCTCTTATATTAGGGTAAGCAGATGTTGCTTGTCTCTTAGCAGCTTTATTTCTGATTAGCTTAGCAAGTAACTATAATAGGCTGTCATAGTACCTAACAGAATGACTGGTTTGCATAACCATTAGTTTGCATTTCTTAATTATCCTAAAGAGTTCATGACAGTTAGTAGTAAAAGGCTAAAACATCACATTTCATTTTTTTCTTTACCTCCTAACCATTCCATCCCATTTCTCTGGGGTGGGGTGTCCTTATATAACAGTCCCTCATCTCAGTTGAGAGGTCGTATGAGGGCCAAGAGCCTCTTCATTCATTGGGGATCTATGAAGCAGTACCATCAGTGAAAAGTGTCTCGTTGCCTGGGAGAGAGAACTACTAAACAAACAAATCAATAAGCATACAATAGATAAAAAGACTAAAAAATATAACTAATATATAAAAAAAAATGAAAAATAAAAATTAAAAATAAGAAGTCTATGTCCAAGTTCCCTTTGGTGTGTTAGTTGTAGTATTGATACCTTCTACTATATAGCTAAAATCTTACTATAAGTGAATAGATGCCATATGTGTCCTTCTGAGTCTGGGTTAGTTCACTCAGGATGAGCTTTTCTAGTTCCATCCATTTGGCTGCAAATTGCATAATTTCATTGTTCCTGATAGCTGAATAATATTCCATTGTGTAGATGTACCACAGTTTTTTAACCCATTCTTCAGTTGAGGGACATCTGGGTTGTTTCCAGTTTCTAGCTATTACAAATAAGGCTGCTATAAACATAGATGAGGAAACTTCCTTATGATTCTGTGAAGAGGCATTTGGGTGTATACCCAGAAGTGGTATGGCTGGGTCCTGAGGCAGAGCTATTCCAAGTTTTCTAAGATATCGCCAGACTGACCTCCATAGTGGTTGCACAAGCCTACACTCCCACCAGCAATGGAGTAGGCTACCCCTTTCTCCACACCCTCACCAGCATGTGCTGTCATTTGAGTTTTTGATCCTAGCCATTCTGACAGGTGTGAGATGGAATCTCAGAGTCGTCTTGAGTTGCATTTCTCTGATGATTAAGGATGTTGAGCATTTCTTCAAGTGTCTCTCAGCCATTAGGGATTCCTCCTTTGTGAATTCTCTATTTAACTCTGTCCCCCATTTTTTGATTGGATTATTTAGTTTCTTGGCATTTAATTTCTTGAGTTCTTTGTAGATTTTGGATATTAGCCCTCTGTCAGATGTGGGGTTGGTGAAGATTTTCTCCCAGTTTGTAGGCTGCCGTTTTGTTCGAATGACAGTGTCCTTTGCCTTACAGAAGCTTTTCAGTTTCATGAGGTCCCATTTATTGATTGTTTATCTCAAGTCCTGAGCTGTTGGTGTTCTGTTCAGGAAGTTGTCGCCTGTGCCAATTAGTTCGAGGGTTTCTCCCACTTTTTCTTCTAGTAGATTTAGTGTGACCGGCCTTATGTTAAGGTCTTTGATCCACTTGGACTTAAGTTTTGTACAGGGTGATAAGTATGGGTCCTACTTCATTCTTTTACAAATGGACATCCGGTTGGACCAGCACCATTTGTTGAAGATGCTGCCCTTTTTCCATTGTGCCGTTTTGGCTTCTTTGTCAAAAATTAGGTGGCCATAAGTGTGTGGGTCTATTTCTGGATCTTCAATTCGATTCCATTGATCTACTGGTCTGTTTCTATACCAATACCATGCTGTTTTTACAACTATTGCTCTGTAGTACAGCTTGAAATCTGGGATGGTGATATCTTCAGATGTTTTTTTATTGTACAGGATTGATTTAGCTATTCTGGGCTTTTTGTTGTTCCATATGAAATTGAGACTAGCTCTTTCCAAGTCTATAAAAAATTGTGTTGGTATTTTGATAGGAATTGCATTGAATCTATATATTTCTTTTGGTAGGATGGCCATTTTTATTATGTTGATCCTACCTATCCATGAGCATGGGAGATCTTTCCATCTTCTAAAGGCCTCTTCCATTTCTTTCTTCAAGGGCTTGAAGTTCTTGTTGTACAGGTCCTTTACTTGCTTGGTTAGAGTTACCCCAGGTATTTTATGTTGTTTGTGGCTATTGCCTTCACAACATCTTTAACTGGGGAATGGTTTGGTCAATGATGCTGAAAAACCATTCAACTTCTCCTACTGAACAGCAACTCTCCCTGGATCCTGGACTTTCTCCATCCTTATCTCCTTATCTTATCTAGAACACTCACAGGAATCAAACTCCTGGGAGCCATTTGTTGGATTTGCATCTCAGAATAATTTAGAAGCTGGAATCAAGGAACATCACAGCAGCTCTGAACTGGTTCTTTTGCTCACATCCCTTGCTGATGATCCCTACAGACAGAAAGAATTCTTCTTGCATTCTTGTGTTTGTATAAAGTAGATACAGTTAAGGAATACCACACACCTAGGACTGACCCAAAACCAGCCTTTCTCAATACCTGAGTAAGGTTAAAAGACCTGTAGGGCCATAGCCACACATACTCTTGTTCACTGCACCCTAAGGCCTAAGGACTACTTGAAACTTCCTAGGACTCATCCATCATGTATGCCTCTGAAGTATGGTGACTAAAAATATATATATAGATAATCCACTGCTTGTAATTAACCACAGAAGGCTTTTGGGGGGTTGCTGTTTTTGTAACAAATGTACTCTTCTTAATCCTTAGCTAGTTGGTGCCCCAGAGAAACACATTTGGCATTTTCCCTTGAAATACCTAATGTCCTCTAGGCCTCATCGTAAAAATTGATAAAGTCAGATTAGATAATCTCAAATGTCACTTCTAGCCATAAAATTCCATTATTAAATTAATAACTTAAAGATGAATGCCTTTATTGATGGTTATAAATTCTCTTCTGCCTGCATATGGGTGTAGAGTACAAGCTATAATTTACATCTGACTGTTCTTTACTGGAAACTAAAGTTCAAAATGGAATTAAAACCATGAATGCCTTTTGCTAGCCTGTCATATACACTACCATGCAGCTATGGAAATTATGCCTTGAGAGGCTAGAGAGATGGCTCAGTGGTAAGAGTGTATACTGCTGAGTTCTATTCCAAACACCCATGTTAGGAGGCTCACAACTGCCTGTAACTCCAGCTCCAACTCTAGGGGCATCTAATACCTCTAGCCTCCATGGGTTCCCACACTCCACAGGTACACATGCACACTTATACACACACACACACACACACACACACACACACACACACACACACACAATTTAAAAGCTATTAGCATTTGATTTTCTGAGAGACAGAGTCAGTTTTGTTTGACCACATACCATGGCCAGCCCTACTCCCAAGACTAGTTGGGCAACACAAACTGGATTCCATGAGGAAAAGTAAGAGAAGCAGCTGGGTAGAAAGAAATGGGGAGGATGGAGAGGGTAATTGTGGGAGGAGTTGGAAGGGGTGAATATGTTCAAAATACAAATATAAAAATAATGTTTAATTTTTTTAATCTTAAAAAAAAGAAACCATGCTTTGAGCAAATATTCTGCAACAACCAGGAAACCATTACTAATATAATAACATTCCCCTGACTCCAATAAATAAAAGTCTTTATTTGATGACTGACATGTGGTAGCAGTTGGCAGTTGTTACCAGCTTAGTGAAAAAGCCAATGAAAACGATGTGAAGAGAGAAATTCACTTGCCACAGAAGCTGATGTATGGGAACTTCTCAATGCTAACCCTGAGTGCTAACTGGCATTAGCGTCAGTAACCAGAAATAATGAAAATTGATCATTGGGTTTCTTTTTGCACAGCCTTAGGGTTGGGTGGCATGTGTTCAGAGAGTGCCAGCTCATTTGAATATTTGCCTAATTAGGAAGTTAAATCTGCTGCTCCTGCTGCCAGCAATCACATCGTGTGTTTTGAAGCCAAATATAAATGCCTTTTGTGTCGCCCACCGGCTTGGATTCCTCAGCTTCATTGTCTGCACAGACAATTCAGAGCTGGCCACACTGCTTCCTTCTTGGTTGGTCCTTCTTTGCATCAAAGCAGCCACACAGAACACCACAGTGGCACGGAACTATTTGGGGGAGAATTGGGTCTGGAGAGTAACATGGGAATAAGATTTGATTAACCAAGTATGAGGAAATGGGACGGTCAAAACTCCTGGGCCCAAATCTGGATCAGAGGTCATGACATGGTGTAATTCTGCTAGCAAATGCTGACCAATAAAATCCTGATGTGTCTAAATTTCAATCCTGTTTTGACCTCTTCTCCCATGATAGATCCTCCTTGACCCTCTGTTCTAGCCTCATGAGACACCTACCTCTTTCCAAAACCACAGGGCTTTGCTCAAGCTCTTGTTCAGTCTAGGCAGTATTTATTTCCCACATAGACTTGCCAATCATCATCCATTCTTTCAAGGCCCATCCAATCTGAATCTGCCTCACCAAAAAAAAAAAAAATTCTCACTGGATCATCCCAACCTCAGTAAAATAATCTCTTTTCCTCTCCATCTTTGGCCATGGTTTGCCCTAGGATGTCCTTTATTGAAGTGATCTGTGTATGAGCAAGGGTATTTTTAGATTTTGCACAACAGAGAACAGACGTCTTGTGTTAATTATATTTTATGTCTAACAACTCCTATCATGGTCCTAAAATATAACCTCAGACCTTCTCTTAGTGACAGTTGGCCAGACAACCTTTAGGAACATAGTAAAGGACCACTGGTCCAAAGAAGGTCTATAGCCCTGCCCCAGAATGGGACCTATCCAACTTCAGCTAGCACACAGAATCTTCAATACTTTTTAAAATACAAATTACTAAGCCTGCTTAAGATTTTGTGTTGCTTTTTTTATTAATTTATTTTTTCAAGTTGCATCTCGATCACAGCCCCCTCCCTTCTCCCCTCCAGGTCTCACCCTCCCTCCCCATCTCCATTCTCTCCTTCTCCTCAGATAAGGGCAACCCCCACATATCAATCCTTCTCACTTCATCATTCATATGAGGGCTAAGAGCTTCCTCTTGTACTGGGGCCTGATATGGCAGCCCAGCTAAGGTAAGGTGTCCTATTAACAGGCAACAAGGTCCATGACCGGCTGCTAGGTGAAGTTTTTTTATAGGATAGTTATGATATGTTCCTGTCTGTTTGGGTCTATGGAATGTAAGGTGGTTGTCCGGTACTATATGACTAATATCCACCTATAAGTAAGTACATACCACCATTTGTATATTTCTGGGTCTGAGCTTACTTATGATACACTTTTCTAGATCCATCCATTTGGATGCAAATTGCATGATTTTGTTGTTTCTGATAGCTGAGTAGTATTCCATTGTGTAAATGTACCTTTTTTTTTTTTAGCCATTCTTCAGTTGAAGGACATCTGGGTTGTTTCCAGTTTCTGGCTACTACGAATAAACCTGTTATGAACATAGTTGAGGTAATGTCCTTGTGGTTTGGTTGAGAATCTTTTGGATATATGCCTAGGAGTGGTATGGTTGGGTCTTGAGGTAGAAATATTCCCAATTTTCTGAGATTTTCCAGATTGATTTTCAAAGTGGTTGTACAAGTTTACACTCCCATCAGCAGTAGAGAACTGTTCCCTTTTCTCTACATCCTTGCCAGCATGAGCTGTCACTTGAGTTTTTGATCTCAGCCATTCTAACAGGTGTGAGATAGAATCTCATAGTCATTTTGAGTTGCATTTTCCCAATGACTAAAGATTCTGAGCATTTCTTCAAGTGCCTCTTGACCAGAGGCACTTTATTTTCTTGAGTTCTTTATATATTTTGGATATTAGTCTTCTGTCACATGTGGGATTGGTCAAGATCTTTTCCCAATCTATGGGCTACTATTTTGTTCTAATGACAGTGTCCTTTGCTTTACAGAAGATTTTCAGTTTCATAAGTTCACATTTATTGATTGTTGGTCTTAAAGCCTGAGCTATTGGTATTCTGTTCAGGAAGTTGTCTCCTTTGCCCATGAGTTTGAAGCTTTTCCCCACTTTCTCTTCTATCAGATTTAGTGTGCCCAGTTTTATGCTGAGGCCTTTGATCCACTTGGACTTAAGTTTTGTGCAGGGTGATAAACATGAGTCTATTTGCATTTTTCTACATGTTGACATCCAGTTAGACCAGCACCATTTGTTGAAGATGCTTCTCTTTTTCCATTGTATGGTTTTTGGCTTTTTTTGTCAAAAATTAAGTGATTGTAGGTGTGTGGGTTTACCTTGGGTTACTTGTGTCAATTCCATTGGTCCACTGGTCTGTTTCTATGCCAGTACCATGCTGTTTTCGTTACTATTGCTCTGTATTGTATTGCTTTTTTTAAACATTTTTATTTAGGTATTTCCAGGGTGCCATGACACATGAATGGAGGTCAGAGGACAACTCACAGGAACTGGCTCTTTCCTTCTATTGTGTGGGTCCTAGGGATTGAACTCAAGTTGTCAGCCTTAGCAGAGAGCACAATCCCTCCAGCCCTGCTTAAGACTTTAACTTCTGGGACAGACAGGTGTAGTCACTAGTGAGTGTCCCATCCATGCTCTAGTGAATGTCTCACACCATGCTCATGTGGAGAGGCAAGGGGGAGTACTGGCTAAACTCAGTGGGTCCTAAACAGAAACAAAACAAAATACAAAGCTGTAATAGTAGGAGTGGGACTTGTTGGAAGAAAAAGGGCTTGGTGGGAAGTAAGAATGGGTAGGATGGCAAGTGTAACCAGAATGTATTATACATGTGTAAAAGAGTGTTGAGGGATAAAATGACTAATGAAAAATACTTAGACAAACAACAGATGAATTTTGATTCAGTCATTTGGACTGGCAGATCAAGAAACCAGAATTTCTGCCCCTAGAGGCGTTGCAGATGTGGCTGCTGTGTCACATGCGCAGCAGTAGTTGGCAAAGAGGAGAGATTCTGTGTCTACATTCGGTGTTCTGACCTATGAACAGCTGAATGAATGGTAGCCTAACACTCCTGGGAAAAAGCAAGCCAGATATCAACACCACTTCTGTCCCATGGGGCCCAGATAGAGAACTGGCCTGTGTCAACCACCAGACCAGCGCCAGGCAAGCACCAGATGGGCTCCCAGGACAGGAAGCAATCCAGGGTCTGGAAGAACCCTGCCTGGCCCTGGATGTGGGAGTTGTGGGTAAGCCAGCCCCAAGGGTGTGAGTACAGAAGAGCCAGTCCTGCCTTTTGTCTGCTTTGTGGTGGTGTTGGCTAGGGAGAAATCACCTCCCCTCCCTTTTGCCCTCACCACAAGTGGCAGACAACAGATCTGGCTCAATGGGGTCACAAGAGCAAGAAAGCTGTCTCTGTCCCTAACAAGTTACAGTACTCAGGAGAGCAAGCCCCACAGGTAGCCTGGGCAGTACAGTACAGCTGGCTCTGGATAAGGGGGCTGTGGGTGAACCAGTACCAAGAGTATGAATGTGGGAGAGCCAGCCCTGAATTTTGTCTCCTTTTTGGTGGTGTTGGCGAGGGAGAGATCCCCTCCACTCTCCAATGCCCTCATCATGGGTAGCAGGCAGGAGAGTTGGCCCTAATAGGGTTAAGAGAGCAGGAGAGCTGGTCCAGCCTCTTACCTTCTGGAGCACTCAGAATAGCAGGCCCTGCACCTTACCTGGGTAACACAGTAGAACTGGCCCTAAATATGGGGTTTGCAGGCCCAAAACTAGGGCTTTGAGTTGGCCCGCCCCAGCATATATCCCATGGATGAACTTCTGGAGTGGATAAAGACGCCAGTTCCACAGACCCAAAACTACAGGATCTACATGACACAGGACAACAACAGGATATCTGAGAGGAGTCCCAGTGAGATTTCAGTTATTGCCAAAGTAGCAGAAGCCAGAGGCCTTGTACCAAACCAAGGAGTAATTACAGTGAACATTACAAGCAAAGAAGTATGGACAAAAGGGAATATTGTGGGACACACTGTGACACACTAGAGCTCCCATAATAAGATTTTTTTTTTTAATGTTGAGAAAGGTTGCAAGGGTAGAATGTGGGTCTGAGTGAGGGATGGGAGATGAGAGGGAACAGGGTGCATAATGTGAAATTCACAAAATAAAAAAACAAAAAAGAAAGAAAGAAAGAAAAGAATCTGGAATTTTCACTAGTCTCTCATTCCTATTGTGTGCCAGATACCATACAAGACATTGGATTTGAAAGATGAATAAGACATGTCCCTTTCTTAGGTTAGGAAAACAAGGCCAAAAACAATCACAATGTAAAGAGAAAGTATGCTTACAGCATATACACAAGTGGTGCCCATAACTTACCTGGGAGAAAGGAGGATGGAAGACCGGAATCCCATGTCAGAATGGGCAGGCTCCTCCAACATTATGTCTGAGTTGATATGCTCTCCCTCCATCTGCTCCAATTTACAGAAGAATTTTCCAACTCAAGGAACTGGCATCACCTAGTGCCCTCTGGCTGTTATGGAGGGCAGTTCTCAGCAGTGCCCAGTTGGAACCTCAGGCCTCCCCCCCAGGTGAGCTAGTCCTTTGCTCAGGGCTGGTGGGCCCCAATAGGCCTTGTAGCAGGGAGGCAGACCCCTAATGAGTCATGGGCCTGTCTGCTGCCACAGGCAGAATGGCTGGAGATCCATGAACACCACATAGCAACAGCAAACCTTTTGTATACTATGTGTGTGTAAATGTGGGCGTGTGCATGCTGCAACACGCATGTAGAGGACAGAAGACAATCTATAGTGTTGATCCTCAGGACATACACACACAAGCTCTCTCTCCTCTCTCCTTTCTCTCTCCTTCCTCTTTCTCTCTCTCTCTCTCTCTCTCTCTCTCTCTCTCTCTCACACACACACACACACACACACACACACACACACACACACACAAAGAATTGAGGTGTATGGACAAAGCAATGCTGACTAAATGGTATAGTCAATTATGTGAAGCACCTGCCAGTGAGCCACAGGAGAATTGTCTGGAATAACAGCCGTGGCACTCTGCAAGCCCCACCAGGCATGAGTAGCACCTCTCCACCATTGGGGGAGGTACCTTAAAGAGACCTTTCACCATTCAAGGACCAGACCTTGCTTCCATCCCTAAATAAGAATGTTACAGAGGAGACACCATGTCAAATATAAAAAGAAAACACAGAAATGGCTGGTACTGAGTGTGAAATTATTTTACTAAGCAAGTGTTTATTTTTATGAGGCATCTGCAATTTATCTTAAGGTTATATTCTGAGTAACTGCAATCATTGATTACATTAATGGATTACCTCCGGAGAATGAATCTAATTATATTTTTGCACAAACTGCAAAATGTAGATTAATTTCTAAGTTCCTTGGCAATCCTATTGCTCCTTCCATGAGCTCTGGAATGGGGCCCCCGGTGAGAGCAGACCTGAATGAAAGCAAAGAAACTTAAGGGGCTTAACAAAGTGTGACTGACTTACTCAGAGATGATGAGGAGAAAGAGGAGAAGCGCAAACGAAGTGTAATGTCTCAAATTCAACTCTTGTCATCATCATAGGAATGAAACTTTCAAAATTGGGTAACTATCTTTCATCAATTGAATGAGCATAGATCTGGAGGTAGAAAGTGGATTTTCAATGCAGATAAACCAGATAAGACTATAAACTGACTCAACCTCTCTAAAAAGCAATTTGGCATTATCTAACAAGAGTCAAAATGGCGAGGTTGGAGAGATGTCTTCTTAGTGGGCAAGAGCACTTGTTGCTCTTGCAGAGGGCCCAGGTTCCATTCCTAGCACCTACATGGTGTCTGACAGTCATCTGTAGCTTCAATTCCAGGGGCCCGTGCCCTTTTCTGACCTCTGAGAACACAAAGCACACACATGGTGCACCCATATATGCAGGTGAAACACTCACATGCATAAAATAAATCTAAAAAAGTTTAATGAACCTAACATAAGTTTCTATATTTTGACCCAATAGTTCTTATTCTCAGCAATTTTTCTAAACAGAGTATCAGAAATATAACCATTAATTCATGAAAATTATCACTATAACATTATAGTCACTCAGAAGGAGCCAATATAAACATTTAACTTTGTAGGAAGACTAAATAAATTATGTGTATCCTCATGGTAGAATATTATGAAGCCATTAAAATTGTTTATGAAGAGTGTTAATGACAATAGGAAATGTTTGTCAATCATATAATTTTTCTTATAATTATAAATAAGATATGGATGCAAAATCATATATAAAATATTATTTGTACTATAGAAAGAAATGCAAAGGATTTACTCCGCAGCAGTTATTCATTTATTGATGGTGACAAGTTGGGTGACTCTTTTTCCTCTTCTTTTATATATTTCCATCAAAATTTTCTGCAATAATAATGTCTTGATTGGTAATCGGGATAAACAAGATGAGGGAGGAAGAAAGTGATAATAACAGAGATGTGAGGATAACAAGGGAGGGGCTCTCTCCTGACTTGGTGGACCTGTGGCCGGGGCCAAAGTTGGTAGAGAAGGACCAAATCCAGAGATGCAAAGAATTCAGATGATGACTAAATGCTTGCAGTCCAGAGCAGCATTTAAGGATGACATCTGTCTCAAATGTCCTCCTTCTTTCCAAAATTAACTGGATTTACTATTACATTTCAAGCTCCTTGACACCTCTTCGTTAACTGAGACTTAGTCTGTAGGATTTCAAGCCTTCATACACACACACACACACACACACCCTTTTTTGGTCCCAAGTTGAATCCTAGGCAGAAACTATATATACTTTATACACTGACCCATGAGGAGAAAATGTTTCAAAAGAACCAAAGCATTTTTCAAAATACATTCACAAATCCTTAAAGTGCAGCCAAGTATCCTCCTCCCCCCCCCCAAAAAAAAAACAAACAATACCAATTATAACCAATTAACTCATGCTTAGAGATTCTTTCTCTCTCAGGAGACTCCATCCCAGAGAAAGAGATGAATTAGATAGTCTGGGGAGGCTTCTGAAAAGGGTGCCCCATCTGTTCAACAGTTGCCTTTCACTCAGCAACCCATAAATATTTGATGAGGCCAACAATGAAGACTGAGCTGACCAGTAATGAGAATGGAGACAGTGCCCCATCCATGCACTTCCTGAAGGATTCCCAGAGTGCCGAGGGAAACCACACATTCAGAGGAGACCTGGCTGCACCTTCCTTTCTTTGCTCACCCACTGGTCATCCCCAGCTGAGGGAGATTCATATTCCCAGAAGCCTGTGGAGGCTGTTAAGAAACAATACTGGAGGTTCCATCAGCTGATATGGAAGATACTAGCCACTCCTTCGCCATGCAATTTTTATAAAGCTCAACCTCAAGACAGAAAAGGGGAGCCAGGAACCATGTTCAATTATTCACAGCTCCAACCCATGAAGACGGCAGTCAGCAGAACCCTTCTTCTGAGAGTAAGTGATAGCCACTCACTGACTTTCCCTCTCATTACTCCTGGATGAGAATCACACTTTAAAGACAGGAGAAGAAAAGCTCCTTAAATCTGAGTTCATACCCAACTAGTGAATTGTGCTTCAGTTCACTTTTATTTTTCACAAATATTTTTAATATTTTTCAGTTGAATAGAAAAGAAAAAAAACAACAACAAGGGGTTGGTCTTGCTGTATCTACATTTATATAAGTAAAACACATATGAAAACTAATTTTATGAGCTAATGGCTATGACAAAAGTGGACTTAACAACAGGATTTTTTTAAAGATCAGCCTTGAGACGACTAATGGACCAAAAATTACATGCTTCATGCATTTCTTAGAAACTTATCTTAATCCATTTTCTATAATGGAATGGGTGATACTGAGTAATTTATAAAGAAAAATGATTTGCTCATCCTATGATTCTAGTCCAGGATCATGGTGCCAGTAAGGGCCTCATGGTACTTCAATTCACAATCAAAGTGGTTCTATGAAGGAGGCAAGATCAAGGTCATCCTTACTTTGGGACAACCCACACTTTTTTATATTAGGGGGGGAGTACTATGAGGCAGGGTCTCATTATGTAGCTGAAGCTGACCTGGACCTTATGATCCTCCTCCTGCCTCAGCTCCTGAAGTACAAAGATTACAGGTATGCACCACCATACACACCTAAAAACCCACTCTTGTGGTAATTAATCCAGTCCCATAAGAAAGGCAAATTCCTCCTTAAATCATAATCAAATATCTCTTAACTGCTCCATTTTTTCCAACATTAGCATAATGTCAATCAAATATCAATATGAGTTTTGGAGGGGACAAACCACATCAAATGCCTGGGTTCAATTAACTTTTGAATGTAAGATTACTATCCTCAGAAGTCTTAGCTCAACAAAAATATCTAATTAGTTCTTATACTTCAAGAACAGCTGGTGTTCTAGAAGTTTCCAATATTCCTTGCCTATAGGCATGAATATCACAGATATAATCTCTCAGATATAAGAATCAGGAACTGCACACGTGCATGGAAGTTACCAAACCACCACAGAAGCTTGTATGAGCCTCAGAACCTCAGCTCTCTCCACATTACTTACATGAACCAATTTCCTTAGCGGGTGGCCTCACCTCCTTATCTTATAAGTCTTTCATATCACTGCTAAAGGTTTACATAGAAACATTATCTGAAACTTAGAATGCCACTGATGGCTTCTCAGAGTCCAGGTTCTGCCTCCCCATCCACCCTGTACTAAGGTACCATAAAGTCAAAACACTCATATATTTATACTCCTCAGTTAGTTATTTAACCTCTGATAGCCTCAATTTCCTCAACTGTCAACAGATATAGCACATGTCTCATAGTAGTTGGTGTTTCTATGACATAATGCACACAAAAGTCTTAACAGAGTCCTTGTGCTAACCATTCAGAATTTGATCATTAGTATCACACAAGACGGAAAGCTCCATGTGTGCAGGGATTATGGTTTGTTTCTTCTGTTCAAAGACTAGAAGAGTTCTTGGTGAATGGTAGAAATACAATACATCTTATTTGACTAAATGATTGATGTATTTGGGCCCATTTCAAATGCCACTGTTATGATCTGTTACCTTATCTCCTCTAGATACCATGATGGCATTTTTCTTGTCATCCTCTGGCACTGGCCTTCACCATCTTCATTTCATGTGATGTTCTTCCATCCTCTCAGAGACTCTAGGCTCACTGGTCACTCTGACTTCTACCTCCAATACTGTCTACACCACATACCTTCAGTCATCATCAGCAATGAAGGCCAGACTTGCAAGGCCATTCCAAGAACCAACAACCATAGCTCCTTGTTACATAGCTCTGACTGAGACTTAAAAACATTTAAGATACCAACGGCTCTATCCTCATTTCATTAGAGAAAAGAGTGGGGTTAGTGACTTTTATTAAATTGTACGTTTCTCAGCTGTGCTAAACTAGCTGATTTCAATCCTTAACAATAAGCCAGACATTCCTACTCCTTCCAGTGTGGAATAATTTTACCTTCCTAGAAAGGAAAAGCTTAGCAACACAGGCTAAGAGGATGGCAGTTCTCATGTGACACACAGGCTATGCTGGTGGAGTGGAGGGAGAGGGGACAGTTCAGAAGCATCTGGCATGGAAGTTGGCACGAGCATTTCACCACTTCCACACCCGTGGACAACTGCTGAAGGGGTCTTTCCCTTCCCTTCTACCCATTCCCCTAAGAGGATGTGCCCCTGAGCTTTGAGAAGGAGGTAACTTGTGTACAATTGCAGTTCCTTGTTTCCATGGTAACCAGGCAGGCTCTGAATGGTCCCTGGAGTGAAGCAGTGTGATGGGGTGATGGATGAAATAGGGATGTTGATGTCAGTCAAATGTGTCACCTCCACACCCGTGTTTAGCAGCCTCTCAGCTTCAGAAGCTTACACACACACCTCTAACTGCTCATTTCTAATTTGGTGCCAGGTGCCCAAGCAAAGAGCCTCAGGGAAATGTATATTAATTAGTTTCATTTTACCAATGTGAACTAACACTGGAGGCAGAAACTGAAAAACCCCTAGCACCAAGGACACTTGATGTTCCTTGGTTGGGTTTCTGGATTTCATTCATATAAGCCTACTAGGGACCTTCATTAGTTTTATACCAGCAGCTAGTTATAAACTGAGAACAGGAAGTGGAGAGTCAGCTTTCACCAAGGTGGGGGGGGATATGTCAGGCTTGGGTGATGGGAGAATCCAACCTAAGAATGGCAGGTGTAGGCAGAGTGGGGATGGCAAGTTCATTCAGAGGCAAAATTGCTTAGAAAGTAGAAAGATACAAATACTCCAGCTTTCTATTCTAAAAACCTCATTTGTGAGTCACTTAGTTAGAATTCAGAACCCATTTCCAAAGAAGTCCTGTCTATTATAAATGATGATTGGGTTTTTAGGGTAGCCCGCAAAAGCATCTTTAACTCAGAATGTAGATGAAATACTACACATTTGCAATGAAAGGCAATAGGAAAAAATCCTATTGTGATACCAGTAATTAAATGAAAAAGAAAAACAGAGAAGTGAAAAATAAATAGCTTCCTTTCATTTCGTTTGAATGTTCCAGCCCTTAGATGGAGGGCTTGCAGCCTGCTTGCTCATTGCCTCATTTACATTAAGTAATGGCTCCCAGGAAAGGGCATGGTGAGGATGGGTGAACGTGGAGGAAGAAATCCACTGGGAGAAAAGAAGGGGAATGGGTCTGAGTGCTGAGATGGGGGTGGCTCCAGGGGTAGTGAACAGCAGAGTGTAGACTCTGCAATCAAATCTCAGCATCCTAGATTCAGTGTCCAGGTACATCTCTCCCTAAAGCTTTTGGGAGTGTCCTATCTCTTCCCTGCCAGTTGCCTTCCAAGGAAACTCAGAAGATTGCTTCAGAGAATGCTCACACAATGGATACCTGGACACAGGGCAGGCCCACTTCACCTCAGGTTCTGGGAGGAGCATATCAGCCTCCAATACTGGCCTCTTTAGGATTATACCATGTGCTCCAGCATCCCACTCAATAGGCCATATTTAAGAAGTGACCAATGTCTGTCCCTAAAGGCATTGCAGATGTGATTGCTATGTCATATGTGTATCAGTAAGTGGAAGAGAGGATATCTAAATATCTACAATCAGTGTTCTGACCTATGAACATTTGAATGAATAGTAGCCTAACATTCCTGGGGGTGAAAAAAAAAAAAAAGCAAGCTGGATACCAACACCACTTTGGCGCCATGGGGTAGCCTGTGATGACTACCAGACCAATACGAGGCAAGCACCAGATGGGCTCCCAGGACAGGAAACAAACCAGAAACTAGAAGAACTCTGCCTGGCCCTGCATGTGGGGGTTGTGGGTGAGCCAGCCTGAGGTACTGAGTGTGGGAAAGTCAGTGCTGCCTTCAGTCTGCTATGTGGTAGTATTCGCTAGGGAGAGATCCCCTCTCCTCCCTTTGCCCTCACCATCATTGGTAGACAGGAGATCTGGCCCAGAAGGGTTCACAAGAGCAGGAGAGCTGTCCCTGCCCCTCAAATGCTGCAGCATTCAGGAGAGCAGGCCCTGCACCTTTCCATAGTAGAACTGGCCATGCAAGTGGGGGTTGCTAGTCCAGATCCAGGGCTTTGAGTTGGCCCACCCCAACATCTACCCCATGGATGAACTGCTGGCATGTAAGAAGAGCTCAGTTCCATAACCCAGGACTTCAGGATCTCCATGACACAAGACAGTTACAGCATATCTGAGAGGAGTTCCAGTGAGGTTCCAGTACTGATGGAGTAGTGAAAAACAGGGGCCTCGTACCAGACTAAGGAGTCATTATAATGAACATTTGCAAGCAGAATGTGTGGACAAAGGAAAACATTGTGGGACATACTGAGATATACTGTAGCTTCCACAATGAGCTGTTATTTTTTATGCTGGGACAGATTGCAAGGGTGGAGGGTGGGTCTGGGTGGTGGCAGATGGGAGGGAACAGGGTGCATGATATGAAATTCACAAAATAAAAATTTTTTCAATTAAAAAAAAAGAAAAGAAACAAGCAAGAAGATGAGAAGAAGAAGAGGAGGAGGAGGAAGAGGAGGAGGAGGAGACCAATGTGGGAGGATCAAGGCCCAGCCTTTTCAGCCTGAATCAAGAGACTGTGCAAGGACACTCCTAGGCTAGTCCTTTCCAAGAGATGCTGCTGCCTGCGCATCCAGGCCTAGATCCTTTTTCCTACAGAGTGTTGCCTCTTTTTCCCTCTGTGCCTACTTCCCAGAGTACCTTCCTGTGATAGCCTGGCCTAGACCAGGCACTGGCAGATGGTGAGACCTTCCTTCCTTTTCTTTCTTTTTGCCTTCATGGAGCCAAGATTAGCAGAAAGGACCAGTAATGCCTCAGAGAGTTCTGGAGCTGTGGGTACTGGAAACCCAAGGGTAGAATGCAAAACCAGGATCAGATGGAGGTAAAGAAATGCACACTCTTCTCCCCATGCAAAGGACCACAGTGTCTAAGTAACCAACAAAGACATGCTTTAATATGTGCATGGTCAAGTTAGAACTTGGAAATAGTTCATTCGGAATGGCTGCATTTAGATACTAGCCACTGGCCATCTGTGACTATTCAAATTTAAGTTAACTCTAATTCAAATGAAATTTAAAACTCAGTTTCTTGGTTAAAGGAGTCATATATCTTTTCTTTTTTAATTCTTTAACAATTGTATATGAGCATATAGTAAATATTTTGGTTATTTTCATATGCATACCCATACCCACTTCCCTCTCTCTCATCCCCCTGCCTCTTCCCATTCTTCCCAATGAGTCTCCCTCCTACATTCCTGTCTTTTTTGGGAAGTAGTCATATTTCAAGTACTCACTAACCATATGTGGTTTGTGGCTACCATGTTGGGCAGGGCAGACACTTATCACAGCAGGAATTTCCTTTAAGCAGTGCTAATTGGAATACTGAATTTGAAGGGAATTTAAGAATGTCTCCTTGTATTCTATACTAACTTCCCATGGAGTATAACCTGAGACATGTATGCAAGAAGGGAGAAGTAAACCAGATAAGATTAAGACTTTATTCCCCCCCCCAAGACCTCTAGGCCATATTTCCATAGTCAACTACTTCAGGAAAGCCACAACCTAGAACCATGTTGGCCTCTTGGTTCACTATGACCTCTAAGTTCAAGCTGGAATTAAACGCCAGGGAAAAAAGAACAAAACAAACAAACAAAAAAAAAAAAAAACCATAGAGAACCTGAGGCAGGATAGGGGCAGCTCCAAAGATCATGTGTAGCTCAGAGGCAATCTGCAAGGCAAGGCATCAATTACCCTGCAGTTTTTGTCCTTCTTACTATGCAACACAAATATGCAGAAGCCAAGACTGGCCCTATGGACCACCAAGGGAGAGGCCAAAAATAAAGAGCACTCTTCCCCACTGCTGCCCCACCTATGCTTGCACCCTCAGACTCCAACATTCTTACAGGATCCTCCTCTCCAACAAGCCTTCACTTTTTCACAGTACCTGTGAGAAGCTACATCCTCCTAGAAGGTGGGGCTGTAATACAGCAGGAAGAAGAAAGCTTCCTGAAGCGCCTGGGTAATTTCATTGCAAATGCACTCATATTGTGTTTGTCTTCCAAGCTCAGAAATGTTGCTTTTTAGACACCGGGTACATAAATCTTCTCTCAGAAGTGTGTTGTTGTCTAAACAGCATTCTTATTGGATACAACTGATAAATTAATGGCTGCTGCTATCCCACTGAGGATCTCAAACACTCAGGATTGTCTGCTTCTGAAACTCTCTTCACAATATGCCGCTGTCACAAAATAACACCCTCAGCCGTTTCCCACTCCCACGCCATACCACCTGACATGAGCTGCCAATGTACACACCTGCAGACAGCAAACCCATAACAGACAACTCACACAGCCTCATGCAAGCCAAGCCCATTCACAGGCTGCCTTGAGTAGAACAAAAAAAAAGTCTTATAATCAGTGAAATACCATTGCAGAGGCATTTCCCCTGGGTCCCACAGGGGACCTCAGTGCCTAGGATACCTCCTTTGTTCCAATATTAAAACATCTATCGTTGGTTGGCATCAGACTTTGCACAGTTACCAAGAGATCTTTCATGAATCATTTTACTTCATTTAAACCTTATAATAAATCTCCAGGCAGGAATTACCACCTTGGTTTTTCAGATGATATGTACTGGGTTCAAAAAAAAAACTTGAAACTGTTTGCCTGGAGTCGAGTATCTGAAGAGGCAGCAGAGCCCAAACTCAGCCCAGTGTCCCAGAGTGAAGCCTGCTTCTGAGTAATTTAGTCCTTTGTAGATCCAAGGTAGAGATTCGAGGCCAGGTATTTAAACACATAATCCAGAAAAGGAAACTCGGTTCACTTCACTCATGCTGTTTTATTCAAAGCACAACATGGACAGATGGGAACTAAATCTACAAAGTTATCAAGACAGCCCATATGAGAGGACACACCAAAGCAGACTCCATCTCCCAGCCCTGACCCAGGACACACGCTCATCTGTCCTGAGCCACCTCTGACCATAACAGCCCACAGCATGCCCTCCAGTCCAAAAGTTCTCCAATTTGAATGTGTTACAGGATCACACAGGATCCCTGGAGCTTCCAATTCAGTGTCTGGTCTGGGACCTAGAAATTTGCATGTCTCTCTCCAGATGATAATGACGACTGTGTCACGGACTCAGTACTAACAGCAAGATTCTGACTCCACAGTTAGAGCAGTGCTACACTTTATACCTTGGCATCTCCCAGATGACTCTCTGCAATTCCACCCATATTCAGAACCCTTTCCCTAATCCTAGTGGCAGCCAGAACTGTGCTTCTGACTAAAATGGCCTTACATCTTGTTATAGGCATAGCATTTTGCCCTGTGTACCCCTGTTTTCTCTTAGCTACTAATCTCTATTGGACACTCTTCCCTCTCAAATAATACAGATTTCTAGGGCTTTATTCCCTTTGGCTAGGCCTCCCCCTCCCCCCAGAAACCAAATCACGGCATCGCGAATCCCAGAGTCACACCTATGATTTCCTACTCTCCACCATGGCCTTGATGCCAGAAGTCTGCATGCTTAGTCCTCCATGCCTAGCTTTGGCATTCCATTTCTGAGCTGTCCTTGGTACTGGCACACTCAGCCAGCACCAAGGGCCACCTTATCACTGTATCATCGACCAGTGGTGGATGCTGAGCTCTGATTGGGTTATGTACTGGGTAGACTCACCTACAAGATTGAGCTTCTTTGTCAGTGCCTAGAGCTTGGATGGCTCCTGAAAGGAGAGCAAGACAAGCAGATCCAACACAGTTCCCACATTTTAAGATACAAAATACCATGCCATCCTTCTATGTTTTGGTATTCTTGTGTTAAAATTTGCTTTTATTTTCCCCACAATGAATCCTTGCTGATTTCAGTATGGAAATTGGAGATCCATGAAATATATATAAATTGGCAACACAGTCCTGTGTGCTCTTTGTTGTCAATAAACACCAAAAAAAACAAGCAGTATAGTCCCTTGCGTGAGCATCACCTAGAAATATATCATCCAATTTGGGAAGCAGAATACATTTTAATGTTCCCTCCAGCACCAAACATGGGAGTTCTCACAGCAAAAGCCCTCCATGGATATTGAATGAGTAAATGAACAAATGGATGAAGGAAGATAGTGGGATACACCCAGCTCCCCCTGCTGACATCCAAAGCAGTGTACTCAGCCATCAGAAAACAACTTCCAATCTGGAGACACTGCAAGAATGCCTCCAGGCCAGACTTCTGACTGATTCCCAGAACAAAATTGGACCTGCACATTGAGATGAATTATGGCTTGATGGCTGCAGCCACACCAGCACAACAGGTCTCAGATGTCTTTCACAATGTAGATGTCTTTAACACAGAAGACTGCACCACACTCCTCTCCACTCCTACTCTAGAACTCTGTCCTTCTCTACCCCTCAAAAGCAAACTCTCAATGCCCCTAGAGTCATTGCAGATGTGTCTGCTGTGTCACGTGTGCATCAGTAGGTGATAGAGAGGAGAGAGTTTATATCTACATTCAGTGTTCTGACCTATAAACATCTGAATGAAAAGTAGCCTAACATTCCTGGAAAAAAAAAAAGAAGCAAAGTGGATACCAACTCCACTTTGGCACCATGAGGTAACCTGAGATGACTACAAGACCAGCATCAGGAGATCTGGCCTAGATGGGGTCACAAAAGCAGGAGAGCTGCCCCTGCCCCTCACATGCTGCAGCACTTGGGAGAGCAGGCCCTGCACCCTATCAGGATAGCATACTACAGATGGTCCTGTATATGGGGGTTGTGGGTGAGACAGCCCTGAGTAAGTGAGTGTGGGAGAGTCTGCCCTGCCTTTGGAAGAGATGCCCTCCCCTCCCTTTTGCCTTCACCACCATTGGCCGACAGGAGATCTGGACCAGATGGGGGTCACAAAAGCAGGAGAGCTGTCCCTGATCCTCACGTGCTGCAGCACTCAGAAGAGCAGGCTCAGCACCTTTCCATAGCAGAACTAGCTATACAAGTGGTAGTTGCAGGTCCAGAACCAGGACTTTGAGTTTGCCCACCTCAACATCTACCCCATGGATGAACTGTTAGAGTGCAAGAAGAGGTCAATTCCACAACCCAGGACTGCAGGAACTCCAAGACACAAGACAGTTAAAACATATCTGAGAGGAGTTCCAGTACTGATGGAATAGTGGAAACCAGTAGCCTTGTACCAGACCAAGGAGTCTTTACAATAAACATTTGCAACCAAAATGTGTGAACAAAGGGGAATATTGTGGGACATACTGAGATACACTGCAGCTTCCACAATGAGCTGTTATTTTTTATGCTGAGACAGATTGCAAGGGAGGAGGGTGGGCCTGGAGGGAAGGTGGGAAATGGGAGGGAATAGGGTGCATGATGTGAAATTCACAAAATAATTTTTTCAAAAAAAAAAAGAAACTAAAAAAAAAAGCAAACTCTCTCTGTTGTCAACCCATTTTTAGCATTGACCTTTACCAGTCCAACTAGCTAAGCAGGTGAATCAGCATTTGCATGTGTGTTAATGAATTCAATGCACCTCTATATTACAGCAATCACCTCCCCATCATTTCTTTGGGTAAGACCCCCAAAAAAAGTCAGTTTAGAAAATGCTATCCAGGGAAAGTCAAATGGTTCATCAAATTGGAGGCCCCGCTTTCTGGCTAAATCCTGATAGAATAGAATAAGGAGAAGAACATCTGGGCAGGCAGGAGACCTGTGCAGAGAAGAAATGTCCCTGCTTGAGTTTCTGCAGAGAGGCGGGGTCTAAGTGCAAGGTCCTATTAAAGAGTCTGTGCTCTTTGCCTGACTTGCTGCAGTAATAGCACAGGAGTTCTGGGAAAACAGGCTCAGGGCAGCCTCTGGGCTTCAGGCTGCCGGGATGTCCCAAAAGATTTGAAATGTTCCCTGCAGGAGCCAGTGCAGCAAGACATCCAATGGCTTGCAAAAAAGCAAGGACTTTTCGTTACCAGGCAACCTATTGCAAGGCTCTATTGGTTGCATTCTTGTGCTACCGAGCTTTCCCAATTCAGGAAACTGCTTCTCTCTCCTAAAGGCCCCTCTGGATGCCAGTCTTGCAAACAAGAGACAACTCACAACAGATTGCACACAGTGAAAGCCTAGCACTAGCTGGGCACAGAAGCAGAAGTAGAAGAAGGGAAAAAAGCTGACACTGCAGGGGACCTAGGATTCTAATGTCTGGGATGTTTACCTCATTAGGCTGTTTTACATAACATAAGCCTAAAACAGAAATAGAAAAGGAAAAAAAAAAAAAGGTTGCTAGAGGGTTAAAGTTCAGGCCAGGATTCTGAGTCTTTACTCTGAGGCTCCTTTGAGGCTTAATTGGATCTCCAGGTAGATCCTTGCTCTGGACCTGGTTTCTTTATCTGAAAAGAGCCATAGCAACAGATTAGATTCCTCCAAGGAAACAGCATAACACCACAGCCTATGTGAACAAAGGAATGGTTAGTGTATCATAACTATTGGTGGTTCCATCCTAAGCCCTTTTGTCCACAACATCTATCTTACCATCCAGGGATGGCTGAGGAAGAATGGACCAAGAATCCAGCCTGTTCTGAGATGAGGAAGTCTAAAGTCCAAAAAGGAAGAAATTATGGAGAACAGTCATGTACAGATGAACCAGTCAGTTGGCTTGGGCTATCCAGTCCAATGGTAAAGTCAGGTACCATCTGGCAAAGAGCTAAGTCTGAGGCTATAAGACCAATGCCACAGACAGACACAACAAACTACTGAGCTGCAAAACTGAGGGAGACTAAGGTTGAAAACAGGTCCTCTGATTCTAGAAAGACCAAATGGTGAGGAAGAGAGTACAGGAGAGGCCAGGTGAGGTGGATCAGGAATGGCCTACACTGGAAGAATAACACTGTCCTGGCATCTTCCCACATATGAGCCTAGGCAGGGCTGGCCCCCCAAGATTGAGCTGACCTATAAGAGTTCTGAGGAACTAAGCAGCCATTTGGTGTCTGCTGTGCATATGACAGTTCTGAGGGGTGATTTCTTGTCCTTCTTTGCAGCAGGGTCACACTGTCTTGCTGTTTGTGGGGGAACATAAACAAACACACATTCACCCCAGATATTGGCATTGACAACACAGCAAAGAAAGAGTTTCACCCAAGCCTATTTTAGTGTACCCATGAGATTATTTGTGCTGCTACTTATAGCAGCATAGAATAGGAGTTACTTGGCACAGCACAGGCAAATCAAAGATGGCTGTATCGCTGAAAATTCCACCCCAGCATAGGTAACAACTCACAAAACTGCATCCCTGGAACTCCCTCCTTGCATAGCTTGCATGCAGTTCTGATGCTGGGAGAGACTGCTTTCTGCCATAATTGGTGCTGCTTCTATAAACCTAGTAAATCTTGCAACATCCTGGGCCCCCTATGCCTGATAAGTTGCATGAGCATCTCTCCACCATCCAGGATGGATGTTCCAATTCCCAAGAATTAACTATACAACAGTTGATTAAAATGCTTTGTCTCCTGTGCAAAGTCTATGTCTCTATCTCTGTCTCCCTTCCTTTCCTCTCCCTTCTTCTGCTCTGAGACAGGATGGACTTTCTCTGCATTCCCCACACCTGCCTAGGGCATGGACTGTGGCAGAAACGTTCTCTATCATACTGATAAGGTGGCTGCAACACAAGATGAGGATGCAGGACTTCCACACTAGAGGTGAGCACAAGCCTATCTGGGTCTTGCATCATGTTCTGTGTACCTGGGACGTAGCTTCACGGCCAGTGTGTGTGAGCCTATGTTAGGTGTGGTTGTGGCCTGAGGCCAGGAAATCAAGAGAGGGATGGCTTCCCTCCTCTTCCCTTTCCTTCTTCCTTACTTTCCCTCCTTTGCCCTCCCCTCCTTCCATAGTTCCCTCCCAATCAGCTGAAAATGTGCAATGTGGCCATCTAATCTAATTAGTTAAACCCTCAGTTCTGATAGGAGGAAGCTTCAGGAAAAAAAAATCTAGTTTTCTTGGCTCTCAGCCTCTCAAAAGATAATGAAGATCTGATTTCAGGAGTAGAGTCCCCAGCTCCTTGATCTTCACTGCCTGGGGCAACCAACTGTGAGCTGAAACCTCTAACTTAGATGCCCACACCAAGCAGAATGACAAAACTGTGAGCTCTCAGACACACTGACTAAGGCTCTCACTGGGGACCTCAGGCACAGCTGCCACTATTTCCATGCCAAGAAGTCATGACCAGGAGGGCCAACCTTCTCACATCTTCTGCCCAGCATCTTCAGGCAGATTCTGTCATGGTGGCTCTGCCAGCCTACCCCATTGGTGGGTCCCTGTTTAAGGCCCCTCAGAGACACTCCCCACATCTGCCCTTACTATTCCCTGAGCAAGTATGCAGGATCCTGGCTGTGCAAGCAGGACAGGTCAGAGGACACAGTAACAGGAAAGACAAAGGTGGAGCCATTTGGAATGGCCTCCAGGGTTATGGGTGGGCGGTGCTTGAGGACACAGAATTCACTAAATAAGTGCTGCCCCCTCAGACTGAATTTCGGGTTGTGAAAAGCCCACAGGGGTGTATTCTAGTAAGATATGCCACAGCAGTGCCAGTCAGCTTCCCCTGGCCACTGGTAATCAGATTCTATTATGGGTAGAGCATTAAACCAGAAAGCTGATCCGAACAGTGGCATTTGCTAATTCATTTCCTAAGGCCACTGTCCATTCCTTGCTGGCCAGTGTAACACTGTCCTGCTCCAGTCCTGGAAATGGCAGGATATCTGTGAGGAGAACAGGACACCCACAGTCCATGGAAGCAGTGCCTTACCCCTGCCACCCATCTGGGCTGGGACTAAAGCAAGTCAACAACAGAGAAAGACAGCCAGACTTTAGTGGACTAAGGATACAGATTCCAGCTCTCGGAGGAATCTTCTGTCCCCCATGGTAAGGAAGAGAAAAAGACACCCATGAGACCTTACTAACCCTTCCCATCCAAGCCAGGGTCAGAACCTTGTCACAACTCACCCAGAGCACTGGGACGTGAGGACCACTTCTCTGCTTCCCTCACTTGTCTACAGCTTTTAACACATGGAGTAAGCATGTTACACACTGGAATCTGGAAGCATAGTGCCCTACGGTTCATTTTATCCTTTTACTTACTGTTCATACAGCCATGAGATGGAAGAGCCTAGAGACCCACAATTAAGCTCCCATTGGTAGGGTTAACTTCTCAAAACACATAACATAGCTTTAAGTCAAATTGTGCCTTTTCCTATTTGAAAACTTTTTTTTTTTTGTAATGGGTCAGTGATCAGGGCTACACACAAATTCCCAACGAAAAGTGTATGACTCAAAGGGAACCAAAGCTCACGTGCTTGTAGTAAGTTATTTCAAAAGAAACAAGTTACAACCACCCCAGCCCCCCAAAAAATCATGTGAGAAAAATTTCAAAATAGGAGATATTAAGGTACAATCATAAAACAATAACCAAATGAACTTATTTTGTCCACTTTAGGTTACCAAAGCACACAATCCTATTGAAAAGCTGACATGGGTTTTATTTTTCTAGTTATAGGGATAAATACCGGGGTTCCCATAAACTAGTTAGGTAAGTGCTCAATCACCAAGCTACATTCCCAGGTCAAGAAATCAGGTTGGGGGTAGGATATTCCCTCATTGTTCAGAGTTGGTCACATGAGTTTCCTAATGTTTAATTTCTTCTACTATATTTCAAAAGAGGTTTTTGTGCCTATTTCCTACTTCATGTCATCAAAATCTGACCTCTGAAAATTAACATGGACACAGACCATGCTTCCCCATCAAGCCAGCACTGCCAGTTACGCTTCGGACCAACTCCAATTGTGACAGATGCTCACTCGCCCTCTGGCTTAAAATAGCTGTCATAGATGTCAGAAGCAGCAAATGCTCTCTGCCAGCTTAATAGCCCATTAGGTGACTTCATGAAAGAGGCAAATGAATCCATCACCAAAGGGGAGCATCAACTTCATCCACCACCATGGGCTAGAGACCTCAAATATATCAATCGTCGAAATGGCTTTGATCCGTTAAAAATAGAAGTCGGCACACTGCTTGACTACAGAAGCTGCATGCTAGATTTTTCAAAACCCTATAGCTCTGAGGTTGGAGAATGTGCACCCTGGAGGCACACCAAGCTCAAAGAGGACCGTCCACAAAGTTCTTTATCTTAGTTGATGCCATGTGGCATACTTCTATGGATAGCACGACAGAAAATCTCTTTCAATGAATGCTACACATCTACCATGGATGGCCACAGTCAATAGAGTTTGCCAGCCTTAAAGTATCTGCAATTTACACTGAAATTATTCTCCTTCTGGCTGGAAAAAAAAAACCCGCAGATTATTTTAATTGCTTGAAGCAATTCTACTATGCTGTAATTATCACATTGCCTTGTAATTATTTGTTTTGTGAATGTCTCTCTCCAACCCCGCCCTTCTCCACCCTCAGACTCCAGATCCTTAAAAGAGCCATGGTCTTGATATCCAGTACATGCCTGGTATATAGGGAAGCTCTGGAACTCCAGCTAGACTGAGTTCATTTGAATTGGAAATATCAATAACTTTTTTCCTCTTAGATGAATTCCAGGATCTATTATACTTGTGTGGTTAATCAGTAAGACTTATGCACCTCAAACATCCCTTTAAGTGGCTATGCTAGACTGGTGTATTGTGAGAAATCAGAAATTATCACCATATATTTCTATA
Organism: Lophiomys imhausi; assembly: GCA_907164525.1. NCBI lineage: Eukaryota > Metazoa > Chordata > Mammalia > Rodentia > Muridae > Lophiomys > Lophiomys imhausi. Next base: position 4,316,250 of record CAJQZJ010032348.1, on the reverse strand, counting down.
TTTGGAGTCTTCCATGCCTACTATCCAAAAGAAATTAATAACCCTGATTACTAGGGTCTCTAAGGCCAATCTCACATTAAAATTAAATATGTATGTGATATACTTAGCCCAGTGGCTAGCACATGGGAACACTTTGACCATTAGCTCTGTCCCCACATGCTACTTAGTGCCTCTAAAGCAGCAACAGTATGGCTCTCGAGGCCATCCTCTGGCACCTCTTCTGTCATTGCAGACCAGGAGCATAGAGGGACCATCTTATGGATATCCATTTTTGTGTGGTTCCCCCCTCCCTGAAACCAGAGAATGTTCTGTTTTAATTTTACTTCCTTTCTTTTTCCACTTACCTCTCCATTCCCCACCCCCAGCTGTGGCTGTTAGAATTCAAGTCAAAACGTGGACTATAGCTGGTAGGCTCTACACATGCAATGATTACGAGGCAAGAAGATAACAATGAAGACGTGAAGAATGCGCTAGCCTAAATAACTGCCTTCTTCAGAGTTTAGCAGCTTAGGAAGCCTGACTAGCAGGGTGTGATTTTTTTTTAAATGCTCATGTTTATGCAGTTATAAACTGGCCCAATCCTTTGGGTGTTGGATAAAAAAAAATGATGTAGGAAAAACACCGGACAAACTCAATAGAGGGCCACCACCTTCCTCACAGGATGAACCGGGCAATGCAAAGAATGGGGCCTGAAGTGAGTGAGGGCTCTCATGCCACAGACAGGCAGTGGATTCCCATGGAGAAGAAGTGTAAAAATAGTCAACTCTGTTTGCTCATTAAGTCACTCTCTCATCATAATACAAGTCTCTAATGATCTCTAGACTAGAAATTCCCAAACCAATGGGCATAGATATTCTGCTCTTTGCTGAGTGATCACACACTCAGCCAGCTACTATCATTTGAAACTTGAAGGCAGAGCCAGCCCTTCCTGCTTAATGACCTCGCCCTAGGTGCAAATCCCCTTGATACAGCCAGAACCCAGGTGCATGCCTCACCCTTTACAAACAACACCACAAGGGACTAGCAGGTTGCCACAATAGTATTTCAAGCAACTTGGAGATATGCTTGATAGAGTTAAGTCCCAAGAGAAGATCCCATCAGGTAGGTGAAATTTCAGGTAGCTACCAGAAGAATGAATTAGGTCACTGTCTGATGGTGGTGTGAGTTTGTTCAGCTGGTTTGGTCTTTTAAAATCTAAAACAAACTCCACAAATCTACAATGCAGTCAGAACTAATTCAGGCAATTCTGACCCAAAGATGTGGGTCCTCACAGATATAGATAGTAGATCCATGCCAGTGTCCTGAGGACATCCACAGATCTCAAAAGGGATGCACAACCCCCAAATCCCTCCAGGTGACAGGATAGCACAGTCACAGCCAAAGACACAGCTGTACTTACGAAGGGCATGCCACTCATCCTGGCGAATGGTCTTGGTGATGTTGAAGGTGAGGTTCCTGGGGATGGTTGCTGAGGAGTAGTGGTACTTGATGTATGTGCATCTCTCAATTTCTCCTGGAAGAGAGAAATAGAAAACCAAGTGTGAATAAGGCAGTGACCACCTGTCTTAGTTAGGGTTTCTATTGCTGTGAAGAGGCACCATGACCATAGCAACTCTTACAAAGGAAAACATTTAACTGGGGCTGGCTTACAGTTTCAGAGGTTTAGTCCATTATCATCATGGCAAGAAGCATGGCCTCATGCAGAAAGACATAGTGGTGAGAGTTCTACATATTGATCCACAGGCAGCCAAAGGTGACTGTGTGCCAGCCACTCTGGGTGTAGCTTGAGAATGAGATCTCAAGCCCTGCCCCCACACTTCCTACAACAAGGCCACACCTCCTAACAGTGCCACTCCCTATGGGCCAAGCATTCAAACACATGAGTCTGTGGGGGGCCATCCCTATTCAAACCACCACACCACCTCTTCAGCATCCTGGGATCCATATGTACATTCTGAGAAAAGAGATGTTTCATGTTGGTCCTGATGATAGCTACAGTTTACACTGAGCAATAAGCTTGACTCAAAACAATAACAAGATAGTAAAACTATAAGCAGATGGCACTGACTTAGATAGAAAAAACACATCTCTAGAGTCATGCATAGATTGAAAGGCTCAAACTTCAGACTATCAGAAGCTCTTTCAAAGCATGGTGCCCATGTTTGCCTAGCCTTAAGAAAATCAGCTTTTGGTTATTTGATAGATAATAGAAAATTTTGTTATTTAGGGGAAAAGACTACAAGCTGTTAAATGGTCTTGTTAAATGGGTTTTGGAGGTTAGACCCAGGGACTTCTCTCTTTTGCTTTTCTGTATCCTCCTTTCTCTCCTATATAGGAGTGAACAGACTTGAGAAAAATGGGACATAGACATAGTATAGGAAAGAACAAGAAAAAAGGACAGATTATTGAATATAGCTTTATATCTTTGTATACTGATACAAAATTAATATTATATTTGGCTAAATTGGTATTGATCATTGTATATTAATGCAAATTTAAGATTGTATAGGGCTACATCGGTATTGATCTTTGTATATTGATATAAAATTAAGATTATATTTGGCCACAATGGTATTGACCCTAGTATATTAATGTAAAATTAAGATTGTATTGGGCTACATCGGTACTGATCTTTGTATATTGATACAAAATTAAGATTATATTTGGCCACATTGGTATTGATCTTTGTATATTGATACAAAATTAAGGGTAACGCTTCTTAAAGGTATTGTTTGTAGTAATACTTAAAAATGAAATGTCAAGTTTTGACCTCTCGCTACCAACTGACATAAACTGTTTAGGATAATTAAGAAACGGAAACTAATAGTCATGAAAACATGTCATTTTGTTAGTTACTATGACAGTCTATCACAGTTATTTTCTAAGCTACTCAGAAATCAAATTGCTAAGAGACAAGCAATATTTGCTTATCTAAATATAAGAGATAGGGCATCTTCAAAAACCTCAAGAGATCTGCAGAATATGGCATTCAAAGATGTTTTCTTAACTTAAGATTTTTTGATATCGAGACATGTCAGCTCCTGACAGCACCCCCTATATTACTCCAAGTAGAAGATGAGCATCGAAGAATCTCCAGTGGGAGATGATTAAATTGGTGGTAAGCCATTCTCTTGGCAAGAAAAACCACTTGCTTCAACTGTAGACAGACTTCTGTCCAAAAAGGACAAAACTTGGAAGCAGGTAAGTCGACAGCCTAGCTCTGCCAAGACAGGGCAGGTAAGTCCTTCATAATTCCTGCTCTACAACCAATGTCTGTCAGAGAAATGGGGCCAAATGGCTGAAGATTGATGCTGTAATGTATGGAGAGAAAATGGGAACTGTCCAGGCAGCCACTGGTATGTCATTTTTTAGTTTTGGAAGCTGCAGGCCCTGCACTTCCTATATAATCAGATATATTTAGCCCTCTCAGGTCTCTGAGGTGGTTGAAGAATAGATAGCTAGAGTCTCATAGTTAAATTTTGAGTTGTTTAGGAATCAAGAGGGTGTTCTGGATCTAAGAAGATATTTTTAAAATTATGAGGCAAGTTAGTATGAAAGCTGAGTTAGATACAGAACTTTCAACTCATGGAGATGGTTAGATAGTAGAATGTTAAAGTCAGGTGCCAAATACATATGGACTGGACATTGGGAATGTATGCTAAGCCATATAACTCTTATAATCGTGGCCTATTTATTTCTGTTGTTTTGTATTGTATTTATAGTTATAAGAAAAAGAACCATTATTTGGACTGAAAGGGAGAGCTGTGGGGGGAAAAATAAATACCTTAAACTAAAAAAAAAAAAAAAAAAAAAGAAGGGAAGAGGATGGTGGGGCTGAGGGGGAGGAGGGTGGAAGGGTGAGACTGGAGGGGGGAGTAGGGAGGGGATTGTGATTGAGATGTAACTTGAAGAAATAAAAAATAAATTAAAAAAAAAGATGAAGGTTTAAAAATAAAAAAAAAAGAAAATCAGCTTTCAAAGTTTACAAAGACTGATGGTACTTGAACAACAATACTGAGGGTGTCCTCTTGCCTACCTATAAACGTACACACACAACTACATACAAACATCTGCACACACACCACTTCAAGTTTAAAAAGGAATTATTTGCAACCATGCAGGCCAGAGAGCTTGCTTCAGCCCTAATGATATTATTTGTGCTTTCAACACTAGTTTTCTAGAGCAGGAATAGGGACAGGAAGACTACCTTCCCTTTTTTGTTTGTTTGGTTTTTTTAACCATTCTCCTAACCTCACTTCTAAACACAAAGCTTTCAAATAAATCAGATTTCTTTGAGCCATTCTCTTATCAGGTTTCTTAAACAGAATTGTGGCCCAACAACAGACTCAGTACCTGGTCCGGCATCTTCCCTAACTACATTCTAAATATTGGTCCTTATGCTAACAGATAAGTGTAGTCCTCACCCCTCATCAAGTAAACGTCTCTTTGAAACAGAGATCATTATGGAAAACTACAGCCAATCAAAATTCAGAGCTGTAGATCCCAGTCCAAATAGATACATCTATAAAACATCTCCCACATTTAAGGCTCAAGGAATATTTTGGAAGAGTGGGAAGATTGTAAGAACCAGAGAATCAGGTAGTTTGCTGTGAGACCATGTCTCCTAGTAATATCAGAAGCCACACCCATAAAGTTTCACTAACCATGAGCTGAGCAAGAACAATAGATATGCTTAAGTGGATGCAGGAAAGAGCACAAAGCCTCAACCCTCAAGGATCTACAGACAACTAAGGAATGTGGAGCACAGGAGAGATAGTCTTACCCATGGAAAAGGATATAAATCAGTTATTCAATACCAAATGCTCAGCCCTGAAAACATACATACAAATAACATTATACAGAATGGGCAGGTTATACTTAGGAATATATATGCATATACATATACATACTTGCATGTAACAGCAATTAATGAGACTATGAATTTTAGATTAAGTGAGAGTATATGAGAGGGTTTGAAAGGAGGAAAGGGAAGGGGGAAATGGTGTAATTATATTATGATCTCAAAAATAAAATAAAAATTTTAAAGTCAATATTAATTCGTTTGCTGTGTTAGTCAAATTGTCAAACTGTTCCTACATCTTAAGGACAGAGATCCTTAAAGGTAGCCACAACATCTGCAGCATCAGCATACTATAGGAACTTGCCAGAAAAGCATCTTCTCAGACCTAAGACCAGATACACAGAAGCTCCATGCTAGAGCCTGGTTGAAATGTTTAAGCCTTCTGGGTGGTTCTTGTCTAAGTCTGAGGACTACTGTGTGGGAATCTAACAGAATTGCCAAGGAATTAAGTCAGGAACCTGCCACATTTACAAGTTTACAAAAGGAGGCCAGATAGGACTGATTCCCTCCTCACTTTTTCAGCCTCCTGAAGTTTCTATTGACGTTTGCTTATCTAGGGGATATTAAAAACTTAGTATCAGGGCATTGTGAAGATTCAGAAAAGGGGTGTTTTTTTCAAAGGTTAGGGGTTTTGAAATTTGGTTTTTCACCTGAATGAATTTTGATGGTAATCCATTTTGCACCCCACTGATTTTCAATTTATAACTGGTGGCACCTGACTGAATTGTTTGACCCCCTAGCCCACTGTCAGCAGGGATTCTGGCAATTGGTAGAGTGCAATAATTTACAGAAAGCCTTGTGAAACCGATGCCTTATTATAAATCATATTTGGACAACTGCCCAGTTGCCAGTTATTGGTGGACAGTCCTCTAACAGGACATCTTCTATCTGGAGACAAAGGTCTGGAGAATGGCATGCATTCTTTCCCTGTATCTTTAGTTTTATAGCATGGTTATCCTGTACTTAATGGCTAATATCTGCTTACGAGTGAGTACATACCATGCATGTTTTTCTGGGTCTGGGTTTCTCATTCAGGATGATCTTTTCTGTATCCAACTATTTGCCTGCAAATTTCATGATATCCTTGTCTCTAATAGCTGAGTAGTAGTCCACTGTGTAAATGTACCACAATTTCTTTATCCATCTCTCTGTTGAGGGACATCTGGGTTGTTTCCAGTTTCTAGCTATTACAAATAAAGCTGCTATAAACATAGTTGAGGTGATATCCTTGTGGTTTGGTGAAACATATTTTGGGTATATGCCCAGGAGTGATATAGCTAGGTCTTGAGGTAGAGCTATTTCCAATTTTCTGATAAAGCATGAGATTGATTTCCAAAGTGGTTGTACAAGTTGACAGAATGGGTTGGCACCTGGGAGAGGGGAGTATAATGGGGAAGTGGGTGGGAGGGTGGAATTGGGAGGAGAGGAGAGATGGGGGTTGCGATGAGAATGTAAAATAAACAAATAAATTAATTAATAAAAAGAAAAGAAAAGAAAGCTCAGAGGCTGAAATAAAGAGCAGAAGGTTAAAATAAGAATTCCTAGCAATGGGTCGCATTGTCATGGTGGGGTAGGTTGTGGTCTGTGTAACAGAACCTCCCTAACTATCTGTGTGCCTAAAGCCAGCTGATGCTCTGTTTGTCAAACCCTGCACTCTGGTAGGGCAAGAGTGGGGAGCTCCCTTACCAGAGGAACTGCCTTTATCTAATTTGCACACGCAAAAAAAAAAGCTTTGTGAGCTAACTGTCGCCCTACATGGAATAATTTAAAAATCAAACAAAATGTTCTTTGGACTCAGTCTTGGAGCATAAAACCGGATGCCACTTGTGATGACCAGATTGGTGCCTGTCACTCATGTCTGAGAAAAGTGACTGATTTCTTAGCTGAGGTCAGATTCTTTTGGAATCTACACAGGCCCAACAAATTGCTACAGGTTACAGGAAAGCTTAAATGAGCTGTCGCCCCCATGGCCTCTCCACCTGCAGCTCACTCAGCCCATGAGAGGAAATGTTTATGACACTCAGCAAGAACAAGAAACCAAGGTCTAGTCCATGCAGGCATTGGCCAGAGAGAGGCTGGAGCAGCAGGAACAGCCCCTCTGGAAGCCTTTACTGTTTGCTTTGCCTTGGAGATTGTAAGCTTCCTGCCTTTGACAGCAGTTAAATTGGAAAGATTCAAATATTGCCTAAAAAGAAAGGCAAAATATTTATCCATATGTCTACAGGTCCTGTCAGTGTGCTGGGCTTTTCATAAATACAGGCACCATATGGGTACTCAATACGTGTGCCCAGAACGTGAGCTTCTGGCTACGGTCATCTTTCCCTGTTGTGAGTGTTGCAGAATGTCTATCTGCAAGGCAAGAGGGAACCTGGGAGCCTCATCAGGAAAGGAGGGCAAAGATGCTTCCATCCACACTTGCTTTCTAGCCCAGAGTCTCTAAGGCCCTTAGGAAGACATTACTAGGGGAAAACTGGTTAGTGAGGCTCCATGTGCAGCCTTCTACCCCACCCCTGCTTTGGCCTCTGTCATGGCCTTCATACCTATAGAACAGAGTCCCCGCAAGACATAAAACAAATAGAAGACTGAAAAGACATTTTAAAAAGACAATTTTATTCAAACACACACACACACATGCACGCACCAAAATAACACAAAAACCCGATTTTAAAATGGATAAAGTCTTGAGTGCTATTTCACCATAGAAGGCATTCAAATGACCAACAGGTTCATGAAAAGGACTCAATATCACCACTCATCAGGAGAAATTCACATCAAAATCACAACAAAATATCCCCTTATACATGTAAAGATGGCTATTACCAAAAAATGAAAGTAAGTCTTAGGGAAGAGAGAGACTGGGCTAGGTGTGGTGGCCCATGCATTTAATTCTAGAACTCAGGAGGTAGAGGCAGGTGGTTCTTTGTGAGCTCAAGGCTAGCCTGCTTTACATAGTGAGCTCCAGGACAGCCAGGGATACCTAGTGAGACCCTATCTCAGATAGGTAAACTTCTACTATCCTCCTGTGGTCTCTGAACTGATTTTTGAGATCAGTATAGTGTGATATCTTACACACATGATATTGCAAGCAGATCCCTAGAGCTTGTCCATTTTTACGTAACTGAAGTTTCATACTTGTTGAACAAGTGCATACTAAGTTGGTACATTCACTATGGAAGGCAGTACAGAGGGTCCTCAAAAACTTTAAAATGGAGCTACCATAGGACCAAACTAATCAATATCCAAAAGAATTGAAGTCTATATCTCAAAGAGACATCTGCTCTCCTGCAATTATTACAACACCATTCACAACTGCCAGAGAAGAAATTACCCAAAGTTCCATGGATGGATGGGTGGGTGGGTGGGTGGGTGGGTGGTTGGGTGGGTGGATGGTTGGGTGGGTGGATGGATGGATGGATGGACGGACAGACGGATGGGTGGGCGGGCAGATGGGCGGATGGATGGATGGATGGATGGATGGATGGATGGATGGATGGATGGGTGGGTGGGTGGACAGACGGGTGGATGGATGGATGGATGGGCAGGCGGGCAGGTGGATGGGCGGATGGATGGATGGATGGACAGACGGACAGACGGATGGATGGACGGGCGGGCGGCGGGCAGATGGGCAGATGGATGGATGGATGGATGGGTGGATGGATGGATGGACAGACGGATGGACGGACAGGTGAATGGATGGACAGACGGATGGATGGACAGGCGGATGGATGGATGGATGGGTGGGGTATATTCATAAAAAGAAATGCTAGTCAGCTTTAAAAAGAGATGTCAGCATATATGACTTCAGGGAAGAACCAAACACTGCATGACCTAGCTTACATGAGGGATCTGAAATAGTCAAACTCATATAAGTAGAGAGCGAAATGAAGCATTGTTCAACAAGTGTGAAACGTCAGCTACATAAAAATGAACAAGCTCCAGAGATCTGCTTATAACATCATGCCTGCAAGAAATGACACTGTACTACTCTCCAAAATCAGTTTAGAGACCAGAGGGGGATAAGAAAAAAGAACCATGGCTGGCACCAAAAGAGCTAGCAGAACGTGGGGCTTGAGGGGCAGAGGAAATCACTGCCATCAGAACCTGTAGAGGATGGCCATGTGGAGAAAGAGTCCTAGCCAGCCTGAGGCAAAAGAAAACAAGCACAGCCTCTCACCGTTCCAGCCTTTGGGTTCCTGACAGTACCTCCCAGTATCTGAGCTCTACTGGAAGTAAGGAGGAAGCAGTTCAACATGAGGTGCTTAGAGCAGGTGGGGAGAGTGGAAAGCTGCAGGTGCAGGATAGCAGGGAGGGACAGAGGGTGCTCATACCTCTTCCTTTTTCATTTCTTCTGCAAGCTTGTCCCTATGTCTAGTCTCTTCCAAACACATCCTTCTCCTTCCTGCTAGCGTTAATCTCCAGTCCCTCTCTATCTCACCCTCTGCCTGTAAGTCTTCAATGGCAAAGAGTGTAAGAACTGGGAACTGGGAATGGGAAAAAAAAACAGTTCTATTCATTCTCTACTGCAAATCCTTCCTTTCAGACCCAAACCACTCGTGTCAAAACTCACAGCAGTACTTAGTGTTTTCCCTAAGTGCTAAATAAGTAAGAAACTATTATCAATGGTGGTTCTAAGACAGATGGAAGGAGACAAGATCAGGCTATTCAAATATGATACTACCCAGACACAGAACAACATTTAGAGATCTATGTTATGGTTTATAAACTGTCACACTAGGACCTAGGAAGCTAGAGGAGAAGTAGCTCCAAGGGACAATGAACACATGAAGACTAAGGACAGAAAGGGAGGGATGGAAGTAATGCATCAGCTATGATCAGGGTTGGTCTGTGTGCTCATCAAAAGGGTCCTCCACTAAAGAGTGGCATATGGAAAACATTGTGTAGGTATGCATGCATGTAGAGGCCAAGGGTCGATGCTGGGTGTCTTCCTCAATCACTTTCCAACTTATTTCTTTGAGATGGGTCTCTCATTGATCTTGGAGCTCACTGATCCAGCTGTATCACTGGCCAGAAAATCTTATGGATTCTTCTGTCTCCACCTCCCAACACCATGGTTACACGTGCACACCACTGTGCTTGGCGGTTTTCACATGGGCTCTGGGGATCAAACACAATACAAGGAAAGCAACTTACCAACTAAAATACATCCCCAGCCCCCAAATTTCCTTTTCTGTTGATAATAAAAAAGATATATTCCATAGCTAGCATAGGTTAGTTATTCTACTGTTATCCCATGTTGACATGCCACATCATAACAGCAACTACATGAGGGAAACATGATCACACACTCCCTGTTTCCATGAATAACAAAGTGAGTGTTTGGATAGATAAAGTTCCATCACTGAGTCCCCTCTAGCAGCCAGGAAGTAGCCAAGATGTATACTGTGGGATAATTCCAAGTCTCTCAGACAATACAGCCAAACTGACTCCTGCTTAGTGGAAAATTCCCTAAAAAACAAGAGTTCTAAGGCAGCCACAGTCTTATACATAGAACTCATCACATCCACTGACAAAGGAATAAAGTGGGGATTGGACAGAGGAGGAGAGGGGTAGCATCCTGCCTTCCATGTTCCCATAGAGGCCAGTCCTATCACTGGCCATGGCATAGCCCCACGCAACTCATTCTCTCTGTCTCTCCTACTGGGCTGACAGTTCTTAGTCAGCTTTCTAGCCCAGGGCACTTAATAAAAACAGATTAAATAGAAAGTAGAAAAAGCACCTGTAAAAGATGAAAGTCAACAACAAAAGGAGGAGAAACAACCAATCAGAGCTTAAGATTCAGCCTTTATCTTTTCTTTAAAAAGCATTTTCACAAAGGAAAAAAAATTAAATTACATTTTAGCAAGGAGAAGAAGTAGCAGAATTTTCTTCTAGCCTGTTGGGAAAGCCATTTCTCAGATACACAAGCATTCTGTTGGATTCTTTAGAAGTCCACAAGGGAGTAGGGTTCAGGAGGTTAGAGGTTTGAAGTTAGAGATGATGAACAGGGCAGGCAGCAAACCAGGGTGACTCCAAAGGAGTCTCAGGAAGACAGACTGGGCCAATAGATCCCACACCTCCATCAGCCAGAGAAACACAGAGGGAGGAAGTGAGCAAGCCCCACCTTTGACACACAGCTAGCAATGTTGGCCAAACCTCTGCTTAAAAAGCAACTCTCCACAGAGCTCATCACAAGAAACATCCCTGCTACCTCTCCATGTCTTCTCTTCAGCACCTTCTGCTCCCTCCAGATGTTCTGTGATGAAAGATTTACAAGGCTTCCAGCTGCTGCCAGCCCAGCCTGACTGCTCTCTTCTTATCAAGAAAAAGTGTTTTCTACATCTTTATTTTTGATGCTTTTCAAGGCATTCTCTTTTCACATGCTTTAGTTTTGAGCTGGTGGTAGCAATATGGCTTTTTAATGTTGTTTTGTATGCACTACATAGACTGAATCCTAAATATTTAATTCCTTTCCACCCTATGTTACATTAGTGTTGGTTATGAGTAGTGTTAGGGAGCCCTTTTGATTACATATGCAGAATTTCATTTTCCAAAATCATCATGTCCCATCCCTCCTACTGCCACATTTCTGACCATGCAGGCATCTTCCCTTAATCTGGTCTCCTCCCTACGATGAGGAAGCAGTGCTGTATAGCTATTTGCATAAGAATCGTGATTTTCTATCTCTAGTATAAAAGCTTTAAAAGAGTGTACATCCTCCATCCACAGTGAGCAGCCAATAAAAGTTCACTTCACTTACAGATTTTGATGGCAAAGTTGGCATTTGGCATATTTACACTTGTTCTATAATATCTGCTGTTGCTTACTGAGTACTTTCTGTGTTTGGTACGGTACAAAATACAAAAGTCAGGCAATATCGTTTTCCCCATTTCATACATGAAGAAATAAAAGCTTAGAGTCACTCTACTCAACACACAATCATTAGGCGGCAAAGCAGGGATTTAAGCCTACCAGACATATTACTGAGCACCACACCACAGTCACACGTGGGAAAAAAATGGGGATAACCTAGAAAGAGTCTGAAGGAAAATGGAGATATTCCAAAGTTCCATACTGCTTTTTATACAAAAGCAAAAGTTTCCATTTATGTGGATTTACACCATCTACAGACTCCACTGCTTTTATATTAGAGCAAAATGAAATGTTTGCTTCCATGGTTCCCCTTGCAGGCTGAACAGAGGCTAGCACCAAAGCAATTCACAGCTGCAGAAGACAAGATACTGAAAGTATGAACTTCATGCCGGAAGCTTGGCCACACTCCAGCCTCCACTCTCAGGCAGCAGGAGCCTTAAGAAGAACTGGTCAACTTTTCAGATCCTCCATTTCTTCATCTCCAGAATGCAGATATTAATGGTACTCTGCTCATAAGATTGATGAGGAATAAATGAGATAGCCCACGTAAAACCTGCTCCACAGTGAGCATTCAATAAAAGCTCTCATCATTTATTAGTTATGCCTCTGGAGACCTACATCCCACTCTTACAACAGCCTGTAAATATTTGAAGACAACTCTCATGCCCCACCTTACCCCTGAATCTCCATTCCTTCCAACTGCAAAGCCCCAAGTTCTCCCAAACATATGCAAGACCCATCACCACACTAGTCATTTTGAAGGCCCCACCAATGGGTAAGAATCTCCTCCAGGATCATAGAGCACTGGCAGAGTCATTCCCACCTACAGTCAGATTTGTGTAAGGCTACATGACCATGGACTCCCTAGTCTAGGTGCCCTCGTAGCAATGATGATCAAATATTTCTTTGAGGGAAAAAAAAAAAAACTAGCCAAAAAGTCCAAAAAAAAAGACAAAGTATTGAGCCTTGAAAAGTGTCTTAGTTGCTTTCTATTGTTATGATAAATAGAATGACCAAAAGCAACTTGGGGAGGAAAGGGTTCAGTTTGGTTCCTACTTGGCCTTGTGGACAGTCTTTTTACAGGAATGATCATCCCAAGGGATGTGTCAAAGCAGTTTTCTTCAGTGAGCTCAAATCCTGACTCAAATCCCAACTATGCTCAAGCAACAGTATTTCTCCACCACCAACCCCTTTTTGGTTGTTTTTTATGTTTCAGTTTATTAGCTCTATGTAGAATCTTCTATTTGTTCCAGCCCCTAAAGGAATTTTTGGATCATGATCTTGTCATTCTACAAATTAGCAATTACTCCCACATGCTCTATCAGCAGGCCATCCCTACTCTTGTCCAAACCATTGCTAAATCTCCACACACAGTGAAGCTGGGGGGAACTCTGGCCAAGCATGCACAAAATCCCCATGTGAGCAGAAAGCAATCCATTATAAGAAAGCTCTCTGCCCGTGATTGTTCAGCCTGCTGTGAGTTTGCCTCCTGACTTGCCTAGCCTGGGCCTACCTCCTCACATTATCCACCATCATGAGAGATCATGCCTTACATCTCTCACCCTGATCAACATATCTAAGAACTAGATTTCAAAAGGAGTCTGAGACAACATGGCACATCTCATTTGATCTCTCAGCATCCTAAGTCCTGGTTGAGTGGCTTTCCAGAAATGCCCCCTCCCTACACCCTACCTCCTGCACTCCCCAATCTCCCCACCTCACCCTCCACCCCCTACCCCTCCAACCCCCACCTCTCCCCCTCCCCCAACCCCAGGTTGCTGTTCTGTGTTCCTGGGATCTGTTAGTCTCCACCTTCTTTGAAACTCTGAGCATGGATCCTGGCACCTTGGACTCCACAGCTCACTCTGAGCCATATTTGATCCTCCTTAGACAGGACAGCTGCACTAAAGAGATTCTCTCTCGTGACCTCCCCTGTTCCTCCACTTCATCTAGTCACCAACACTCCAAGCAGTAAACAAATGGAAGGCAACTCTACCTCTTCTGCAGCAACAGATAATGCCACAGTCTGAGGTTTCCATTGCCCCAGCATCTCCCTCCATTGTTCACCACAGTCTTTTCATTACTTTCTAAAGACACTCTTTGCGGTGACTAAAGATCATAGCCTCTAACATTCTGCAACCTTCTGTGCTAAAGGTCATCTCATTTTTGGCGCAAAGTATGACCTTTTTAATCCTAACTTCTTCATTTCTGTTTTCCCATCTTCTGAGTCCTTTTGTAGGTTTTAAATGAGACTTCTTTTAATGTCATTTACAGTTGCTTCCTCACAAAAGGAAATAAAGAATGAGCTGTCATTGTGATTTCCCCATCAACCCTGCTGGCTTCTGGCCTCCTGTTCCCTATTTTGCTCATGCATTTTCTAGCCTAAGACACACTTCATGGAAAAGAATGAGAAGGTGAGGTATGGCTTTAAATTGCCACTTGGGGTGTAGTAAATAATCTGTTCCTGCGTTCCCATCACATCCCTAATAACCTTCCAGAAAGTTCAGAACTGTAAGCTGCCACTGCCGGAACAACAGTGCCCTCCCCAGCAGCACACGGACACCCAGCACAGAATCTGCAGTTCCCCCATGAATACTTTCTGCTACTGGAAGGATCATCCATCTCTGGGCTCTGACAGACAAACGAGGCGAGAAGGAGACCAGATCTGGTTTTTCATGGAAAACAATGAGCTCATGCTTTCTCTCCAGGGGCCAGGAAGTAGAGACAGATCTGAAGATGGGGGACAGTGATGGCCAGCAGCAGTGACAAAGGATGGGCCTGTAAGAGGGGGGGAGGCCAGTCTGATACTTTTTTTATGCCACTTTTGATAAGAATCCTCAGCTCCTGGGCCAGAGGGAAACATCCACTTCCTTTGAATTAAGAATTCCACACAAGGCAGTCCTCCTAAAAGGGAGGGATTCGAGAAGACAAACAGGGTTGGAGATTTGTCATCCTGGCTTCTTCAGACAAAACTGAAATGATCATTCAGGAGTCACCAGAACTGTAGATGCCAGGACAGACAACTCCACCCTTCCTTCCAGCTGCTGCTGCCACCCCTGGGTGTGAGGTCAAGATCTAATCAGAGAAGCTCAGACCAGCTTGTCCACAAGGGATCTGCCTCCCTCTGGTATGCATATCCATGAGGAGGTCAGGGGAAGCCAAATGAAAATTGGGCATTTCAGACAACTGACCAGATGTTTCCAAATAGCTGAATGAATACTTGCTTTCAGCAATGGGAGTATGGGGAGCCTCTAGATGACTGAGCTTTTCACTTTCTGTTTAAAAAAGGAGTTGAGTTACTTGATGTTGATTTACCTGTCTACTAACTAATTCAGTGAGGAAGGGAGGGCATGTGTGTACAGGGGTATCCTGTGTATTTGGGACAAAATTGGGAGGAGCTTGGTGCACAAGAGAAACCAAAACTAGGTGACTGGTTGTTTTCCTTCTCACCCATTGTGTGACTTAGTTTAAAACTGAATAGAAGCTAAATGCCACAATAAGAATGGGAAAAAGACTGAATAGATAAATGACAGTTTCCTTTATATCACTACTCATAAAATAAACTATTTTCATATTTAAGTGCCTAGATTAAAAGTGTTAAAGTGGTCCATTATCTTGATTGCCTGGTTGTATTAAGAAACCAAAATGACAGTAGGAATAGTGACTAATTCACTCATTCTCTACTATGGCAACAGCCATAGCACTCAGATAAGAGCCTGATACTGGGACCAGCTTGCCTGGGCTTAAACCCTGACCTTGAGACTTTCTGAGACATGTGATTTTGGTCAAATTAATGAAACCCTCTGTGCCTAAGTGTCTTTACTTTGAAAGAGTAAGAACCTCTTGAGACAGGTTGTGAAAATGTAATCAATACAGGTAAAGCACCTAGTACCTGGCACATACCTGGTAGACATCTTCTAATGCTGCTGCCACCATTTTCCCACAGCTCCACAGAGAGCACAGGTTTATCTTAGAAATCAGACACCAAGAACATCCTTTACAATATGCCAAGCAGCAAGCACATACCTGGACATGTTTAACCAGAGATAAATAAGCCATGACACAGCCTCTCCTGTAAGCCTGTCTTATACACTTTGCCTGGTATACAGATGCTCACTTTCTTCTCAACCATGTCTCTGGCATCTTTCTCCACCCCCAGTCCCAGCTCAAGGCACCTTCCCTTATACCCTAATCTTGGTTGCATCCTACAACCTGTTCTTGGCCTAAGGACCAAACCCACTGTCCCTCAGTTTCCAGCCCCTTGAACATTAATTACACCAGTGATCTTCTACCTGAAGATGTTACCAGATGCAAAGGCTAAGCACAGAACCAAATATAGTTTGATGTTTGTCACACCCAGAAAAGTAAGATGTAGGACTCAGCTTTGACCTATAGCGATGATATTCATTGGTTAAACACAGGTCCCCAAGCCCCCAGTCCCAGCCCTAACTTAATGGAATATACTGCAGACACTCAGGATAGGTGAGTGGAGAGCCTCAGCTAATTTCAATGAAGTACCTGTTCACCAAAAGGCAGTGCACCACCTCCTTAACAGCACCATTCCTGTAGCTCCTGCATGCCTTAGTTTCCCCCAGGATTCACTGGGGTCAGCAGCCAGCACACAGGAGCAGGCAGTAAGATAGACAGCTGTCTCTAATCTCCTTTTGCAAGACCTTGGGGAGCAACTTCAGCTACTGGGATGAGCAGAACTGGTGCCATATAGCCTGGCAAGGAAGCTTCCTCAAGGGACTCAAGTTCTAAGAAACAGAACCAAGAGCAGAAATGGCTCCATTTAGAGGCTAGAAGCAGGGGCAGAGCAGGTAGGGAAGGTAGAAAACAAATCTGAGGGAAAGGAGATCATGGCAGAGATCTGGTAATGAAATGGAAGAAGGCTTGGGTGGTTAGTACTGGAGAATTTTCTATTTGCTTATATATATATATTTTTCTGCTTACAAGAGATAAATTATGTGAAGATTTTTGTCTTCCCTTTCCTCCATGAGATCAACCTCTCTCTCTCTCTCTCTCTCTCTCTCTCTCTCTCTCTCTCTCTCTCTGCCAAGCAAGAGCTTCTAGGTCCCCATTCCAAGAGAAAAGCCCTCCATTCACTATCTGCTCATCTGGAGCCCTCAATCTCTCCCCTCTCCACCAGAACCTTGACCCTCCCTCCTACCCAGAAGACAAGCAACACAGTTAGATGAAAATACAGCAGAATTCACATAACCCAGCTCAGCTCAAAGCACATGGGAATTTATATTAAGAGCAGCATTTCAGAGGGGAAAAAAAGATGGATTCTTCAATTAATGATATTCAGAAAACTGGGCGGCCCGCTAGGAATAAATAAAACCAAATGCACACTATGTAACTCAAACCAAAATAAACTCCAAATTCATTTAATAGTTCTTTGAAAAAAAATCAAGCCAAAAAGTACTAGAAGAAGCAATGAGAAAGTCTTTACGAACCTTGGAAAGAGTTCTAGTTGGCTTTCCATGACTGGATAAACACTATGACCAAAAGCTATTTGGGGAGGAGTAGGTTTATTAAGCTTACAGGTTAACTGTGTCAATAACTCAAGTCAGGTGCTTGGAGCAGAAACCACTAAGGAATTCTGCTTACTGGCTCACTCAGCTACTTCTCTTAAACAGCCCAAGTCTGCCTGTCTATGGATGGCACCTGCTTAAATGGGCTGGACCCATTATCAATTAGCAATCAAGAAAACACCCCATAGACATGTCCACAGGCCAGTCTGAGGGAGACAATCCCTCAGTAGACATTCCTTTGCCCAGGTGTGTCTAGATTTGTGTAGAGGAACTTTAATCCAGAAGCATGGTTGCTCTGATCACATCCAAAGACCTTCTAGGTCTGTGATCCAGCAGGATGAAGACATACCACACACCTTTAATCCCTCTGGCGGGAATACAGACATGCCCTTAGTACACCTTTAATCACAATGACGTCTAATTGAGACAAAGTGAAAAATCAAAGAAAGATTTAACAGAATAGGATATGCCCAACTCCCATGAGGACAGACAGGAAAGAAAGTCTACTTAAGAGCAATGAGGAGAGAATTCAGTTCAGTCAGTCAGTTGGAAGTCAGTGTGGAGGCAGTTTGTAGCAGTTGAGTTTGTGAGTTCATGCAGTTCAGTGCAGGTCAGCAGAGGCAGTTGAAAACAGAGAATAAAAAGGAGCCAGAAGATTAGAACAAATTGCCAGAATTAGTTTGAGGCCAAGCAGAGCAATTCAGTCAGAAGCTGAGAGAAGCCAGATTGAATCAGTCAGCTTGGAGAGGAGTTTGAGCCATAACAGTTCAGTTGAAACAGTCAAGAAGAGTTCAGAAAGATCTAGAAAAGGTGAGCTTATTCTGCAGTAAGTGCCACAAAATGACAATTACATCTGGTGAATAAAAGTTACTTTTACAGTTTGTGTCAAGTTGACAAAAACTAATCAGCAGTGAGAACGTTTTATAATTTACATTCCCATACTCATAAGAGAGTTAAAAATGACAGGATACTACAAAATTTCACAGAGCCAAACATGCCATAAGCAAATGAAGAGAAGTAGAGGAAAATATTTGCAATGCATGTCACAGAAAAAAAGACCAACTTGCCTCACACATGAAACACCTGCAAATTTATAAAAAAAAAACACAAACCTATTTTAAAATGAGCCAAAGAGATGAATGGATCATTCTTGGAAGTAGAACTGTCTCTTAAGCACACAAGAAAATGTTCACAAGCACTCAGTATAAGGGAATTATATATTAAATCTACAATGGGATGTCATTTGCAAGTATCATTTGGACCAAAGCCTTGATAGCACCCTGAATGGTCTTGGCGTGGAAAAGACAAGACTGTTACAAGCTGCCGCTGGTGCAGTATAAATTTTGTAAATTTGTTCAACCTCTCTGGGGAGCAATTTATCAACATCTCTCAGAATTACAAAGGCTCAACTTGACCCAGAAATTCCTCTTTTAGCAATTTATCTAAGAGATGTGATCTCGCAGGTGTGAAATGACACATGTACAAGGTTATTCATTGCTACTTTGCTTAAAAGAATAAGCTGAGTTTCCATCAATAGAAGGCTGATTAAATAGATTATGGAATATCCACATAAGGGAATTCTATGTAGCCCATTTAAAAGAAACAAAACTCTTCATAAGATGATCTGGAAAGCCTTACAAGATAGAGTAAGTGAAACATGGGCAGGGTACAGAATGGCGTGTAAAAAATATGCTACATTTATGCCATTAAGGGGGCAAAGAGTTGATGTACAGGGGTTTGTTTGCATATGCATAGATATCTCTGTGGAAACAAGGAAACTGGCACCAAAGGTTGTTCATGCTTAGAGATTTTGGAGGTGCTGTGGAGCTCTGTCCTCCAAAGTCACTGTCATCTTGAGACCAAACCAGTTGTTCATTCCCCAACACAACCCTCACAAGATTGGGCCTGTTAACATTCCCTTCTGGAAGTGGGAAGGGCTCATGAAGTGGCAATTCATGAGGCAGGCACATAGGTGGGTGCACAAAACCTGTCCCTGCTTGCAGATATCTAAGCAGATACATACATGGTTATCCACTGCTGAGGGGATAGAGTCTACTGTCTCATAGTGTCTATGCCCATAAGCTGTCCATGGTTCTGAAAGTCCAGATTGGATAATTCTTTTGCAAGGGGGAGCCACTGAACTCCCCAAGATGGCAGTTGCTTGGCTCAGAGGACAGTAAGTACAATACAGTCAAGGGCAAGCTGGGGCTCAAGTAGAATGGTTCTCACACTAACTGGATAAGTCCCGGTAAACAGGCCTTGTCCTACTCTCCCTTGACTAGAACCAGACTGTGAAGACCCTGCAAGTCACCTGTTCCTCCAAGCTGAGGACTCCACTTCCCTCTTGCCAGATGCCACCAAAGGTGGCTGGATATCTGGCCCCACTCAAACATTGGAGGCTCAATCCTGGCTGCCAGACCCTTCAAGCATTGACCCAATAGTAGATATGGTATCCTAGATGGTGCTCTGCCTATTCCTTATCTGCCTGTTGGATTGTCTTCATAGGCTGAGCTGGCCCCATTCTGGGTTACTGATGCAACTTGCATTCATTACTGGCTGTCTCCCAGGAGTCCCATTGGCCACTGATAGAAAGAACTGTCTTCAAGCATGTGCCTCTCCCAGTCAACACATTGGAACATGGCTCTTGGAAATTGCTCTTCAAGTTCTGCCTCCAGTTATGTGCTACTACATTGTAGTGAGGGATTCACTCTTCTCTTTTGATGTTCCTTCTAGGTTATGTTGAAAAGGCTCAGAAAACCTCTCATAGTGTCCTCAGCAAGCTTGCATACCGCTTTTGGGAAGATGAAACGAGCCTCCAGCATACACCTTCAGAGCTGTGCTGGCTTCATCACTCTTGTCTTTCCAAAAGACACAGTGACCTCCTCAGTTTGGGCTTGCTATTCATTATCAGCTAATTCCACATGAGGTACTGCAGTCCTGGACCTTCTTCAGGCAGCAGGACTCAAAGGAACTCTTCCAGCTCAGTATAACCAACAAATAACTCTGGCTGTTTGCAGGGCTTCCAGAATTTGGGCAAGAATGTAACCTTGATTCTCTCCAGGCTTATCTTCAATCCACAGTGCATCCCAGACTTTGCAAAGCAGACTGTAATTTCTGTGTCCTCTCGTGTGAGTACTTCAAGGTCACAATCACCAGCACAGAGCAATCAGCTCTCAAATGACTGTCTTAATGGATGTTGTTTGCAGCTTATCCCAACTAGAATGTAAGCTTATTTCTGTTTTATCTCTTCATAACACCTAGGGAAGAACAATGCTCTGCATATAGATGTATGATGTAAGGGAAGGACAGGCCCAGGGCTGAAGGTCACAAGGCCTAGGTTTAAGTCTCCTCTTGCTCCCCAGCAAGCCTCTCAATTTCTCTGACTCAGTTTCCTCGCATGTAGATAGAGAGCAGGAATACCTGCTTGGAAGGGTAGCTGCGAGAGTCCAGCAAGTTAAGGTATATGAAGGTTCGAGAGGTGGGAGATGTGGCTCAGTCAGTAAAGTGTACATGCCTGGAATGTGCAAGGTCCTGCATCCAGTCCCCAACATAAAGCCACAGGTGGAAATGGAAGATGGAAGCAGGAGGATCAGGAATTCAAGGTCACCATCACAGAAAGTTTGAAGCCAGCATTAACTACATGAGAACTTGTCTCAAAAAAAAAAAAAAATCAGTTTTAGCCATCCTATACAATCCAGGAGCTGCAAGGATTAATTTATTTTATTTTATATTGCATTTTTTTATTTTATTTCATAATTATCCCTCAGAAGCCTGTTTGTTTCCTAATGAGACAGAAAGGGGTAAATCTAGATGGGAACAGAGATGGGGAGGTACTGGAAGGAGTGGAGGAAGGGGAAACCACAATCAGGATATATGTTTTGAGGAAAAAAATCTATTTTCAATAAAAGAAAAAATAAGTAAGTGTACAAAAAGTCACTTCGTAAGCATCTCCTAGAAGAAGTTCTCTAGGGACAGGAACTCTGTGCCTGTCACATGGACTTGCAATGCTCTGCTGTATTGTCTATTAGCCATCTTCTGCATTCTACTGCCTCTCCTGGAGGTACAGAGGGGGCAGTGCCCTGGTGGCAGACTGGCCTATACCACTCATAGCCCTGCTAAAACTACTCACTGTGCTGGGGAACGAAGACAATCACCTTTACCACAGTTCCATCTTCTAGAAAACAGAGCAACCATGGCTTGCTCAACTATGAGGTGGGATTTAGCAGAGGATGCTGAACTACATGAATAAACAAGATAGCAGAAGCGCTAACAGGGTGTATTCTGCCAGCATAGATAGCATACCCTAAGATCGGCTGATACCAAAGAAATTAGTGGAGGTAAATAAACCGTATGTTAACATATCAAGAATACAGGCAGGGAGCACTCTAGGCCAAAAGAGCAGATAAAAGAGAGGAGAAGCAAGAGCCCTGAAAGGGAATGCAGGATCCATACCTGAGCTTCACAGTTCATAGCCCTGCCAAGTGCAACCTCCAATCAGCTCTGTTTATGGGACATAATCTTTGTGGATTCCCCCACCACAAGCCAGATAGAATCACACAGTCCTGAGGTTTATGGTTACTGGCACTACTCTCTCAATTTTTGGCATTTCTCCACACCATAGAATAAGTTCTGGTTTCCTACTGTTGACTTTGATTCTTTGACCATAAAATGAACCGGTCTTCCTCATATATAGACAATGCTTTCCTTCTCTGCTAGCACATACCCCAACCTAAGCTATTTACCTTCCCTTTTATAGTGTTACATCTCCATAGTCATGAAAGAAGACAAGTTTTTAAAGACCTAAGAGATTTTAAGAAACTGACCTTCCAAAGGGAAAGAATTCTTAGGACAAGCCCATCACAGACAAAGTCCACATTGACAATGTAATGGAGGATGATCTCTGGAGTCCTAGTCTAGTTAGGAATCTGAACTGGACCCTAAATTGTGGCCCCTAGAAACATAGAAAACGTCCTGTGAGCATCTAAGTTGCCCAAACCAGTACTCCTTGGGCCTTAGACTCATCTGGGCATCCGGATTATCAATAGTGCAGCTGCAGTTTAGAGCTGGGAAAATGACGATTAGAATTCAGAATAAGCTCAGTGTACTTCCTGGTTACCTGTCTCTGCTCCTCCCCAGCCCTTCCAGAAGTTTCTGTGGAACCAACAAGAATGCCTGAAAAACATTCATCTTGACAACAAGGTCACTGCACAAGCTTGGGCCCAGGACAATGAATCAGATTGAGTGAATGGCTACCCCAGATGCAGAGGGATGTATTGCCTTGAGCATCCAGGCTCATGGCTCCAAGGCTTTGTGCCAGAGCCCTGGGGAAGAGAAATTGAATAAAATAGTCAACTGCCAGAAGTCTGTGTAAGACATTGCCACATACCAAAAGTGGCGCAGCACGAGATGTGATTCCTCTCTAATGAGATGAGAACCAAGGAACCTGGAGGCCAGTCTGCAGCCAGAAGACATGGTGAGGCCTGACGGTGAGGCCAAAGAGAGAAGTGCGCTGACATCTTCCAAAAAGAGACAGCAGAGCCCTCCAGCCAAGAGCATTTGAAGAACTACAGGATAGTCTAAGGTACCCCCCCAAGCCTACACAAGGAATTTCAGGGCCCCTAAGAAACAACAACAGAGAGGAAAGGGGACACAGACTCCATGCTTAAACTTGAACCAAGACAATAAAGCAGCTGCAGATCTATCACTCACTCACACCAATCACATCAAATTCTGCCAACACACACCCATCGACTGTGCAAAAACTTCACAGAATGACTGGGGAGAAATGTCCTTAAGACTTAGGATGAAACGAATATACTAACATTTCCTCAAACTTTGAAATTAATCACTGTTTTCATAAGTAACAGCGAATTATCCGGTCTTCTCCAGCAGGTCTAGTAAAGGAGTGGAACCCCCAAGAAATCCACAAGAATGTCTCTCCTTCAAGAAAAACCATTCAGATGAGAGAAAGTGTTTCTAGGAAGTGAAGCTGGGGGAGATATGGCACTGGCTGACTAGACGAGACTAATTTTATCATGTCTAAAGCTGACAGTCTTCTGCTGTGACCAAATGTGGCTCCTCTGTGTAGGGTGTTAACTCTACATAAAACACACTCATTAGGTCAGAAGCCACTTCCCAAAAGTGTACTCCAACATTCTAATTTCATATGTGTTTAGATTTATCAATCATTCATGTTAAGTATCAGGAACAAAGGGTTCTGAGAAGAAAATTGAATAAAAGATAATCTCAGCCTCTAGAGTTTATAGTGTGCAGTTGTCAACCACATCACACCTTTTAGTCAGTGAGAGACTGCATCTTAACTTATGTAAGTATACCCTATGATGATCACACACAAATGAAGTTGTCTAGTGATATATTCTCAACTTTAAACAATGCATATCATCATTTGTTTTATAGGAAACAGAAAGGAAGATGAGAAAGAAAAGAAGAAAAATCCCATCTAAGGGAATCTTTTTTGAACAAACAACTATTTGGTGGCTCATATATCATATCAGTGGATAGGGAAAAAATCTTTGCTTATAAATTATTTGAGATCAGAAAATGATATATGCTGGTTAAGTGTGGGCATCTTTATCTTGTCCCAGATTTTGAGTTTTATTCTGTTTACCTAATGCCAACTGTGTGCTTGCTATATATTGCCTGTATTATGCTGAGATGCATCCCCTGTGTTCCTAGATTTTCCAGGACTTTCATTGTGAAGAAATGCTGAATTTTGTCAAAGGCCTTTTCTGCATGTGATGAGACAATTGTGTGGTTCTGTCCTTGGGTCTTTTTATATGATGGATTACATTTATTGAATTTTGCATATTGAACCATCCCTGTATCTCTGGGGTGAGTTCACTTGATAATGGTGGATAATCTTTTCGATGTGTTCTTGAATTCAGTTTGCAAGTATTTTATTGAGAACTTCTGCATCCATGTTCATCAGATATACAGCCCTATAATTTTCTCTTTTAGTTGGTTCTTTTGTTTGGTATCAAGGTAATACAGACTTTGTATATTTCTATTATGCTTAACTACTTTTTCATAAATAACAAAGAAAAATCACAATCACAATCCTTTTTTAGAGGAATAAAAATGTATGAATTTGTTAAACACTAATTTTTATCATTTATCAAGTTATTTTTTCACAGCATCTTGGGAATTGAGGACAAAACAAAGATCTGCAATTGAAGAGGAAATATTCTGATGGCAGGAGGGGCTGGGAAGGAGCTGAAGTGTCAGAGCTGCCCTCTCTACCTTTAGCATGTCTCAGTATAGGCTGCTGAATGCTTTCCAGTGGGGAGGAGGTCAACAAAGACAGTTTTTAATGGAGTTTTGCTTCTATGTAATGATTAATAGTCAACATTGTTTTTAATAATTGGATGTTTTAGCCATTTGGGATACTGTCCAACTTCTTTAATTCAATAACATATATTTCTCATGTAAGAAGTTCTGACCAAGAGACGAACCTTAGGCATTTGATATCCCCTGGTCCTGTTGCCTCACTGACTTACATCAATGCCTTGATGAACACTGTTTCTACAGAGTGGCCACTGGATATGAGTATCTACATCTCTATTTTCTTTCTCCTCACTTTTTTCAGCCAGGTGGCCCAACTCATTTCTTTTCCCTACTGGTCTGATTCCTGCTGAAACATGTCTTGTAATGAACTTAAACCAAATAGGAGTCTGAGAACCTCCCTGGATGCATAGTAGGTCTTCTCAGTAACAGCCTTTTTTGGAAGAATGAAAAGGTCTTGAGATCATCGATTGACCAGTGAGCAGACCTATGTCTCTTAACTTTTTTTTGCTTGGACCAAAATTCTTCTAAGTCTTGCTTTGAGATAAACTGATTTTAAAAGCTAAGTGGAGAGAATCTATAAGTAGAAGCAAGCCTGGACAGAAAGACTATCAACTCAAAGTCAAGCCTGAAAGAATGACCAACAGTCCAAATATTGTCTCAATGTCAACCAGATAGGTAACAGTCAAGAGAGTCGGGTGGTAGATTTCAGCTCTAGGGCTCTTCAGACTCAGATGAGCTTCATAGTTTGGGAGCTGGGAGCTCTGATTCTAGAGAAGGAGGTAGGAAACTTGATAGGAGCAGTGCCCAGGAAAGATGACTTGCCAAGAAGTTTTAGGAAATAGGAGGCAGTTTAGTCGATGAGTCCAGGGCCCAGTGACAGAAGGGAGATATATGAAACTGTGGCAATTCTCTCTGATCCCAGATCCTGGCTGTGAACCTGAACTTACTGTCACACACAGCCTTGGCATTGACAACTAAGACTAATTACAGATTTTTAAGTGACAGATATATATTCATTTACAAAGAAAAGCAGTGATAATGAGTAGCATCCTTCCAGAACTAGAGGATAAAAATACAACTTCCTTGGAAACTAGTCTACACTGAGCCCCTACTTAAGCCATCCAGCTATTACCAACTGTTCCCTAGCTGGCTAGGCTATCAGGTCAACCTGAAATATATATTTCTACTTAAGTTTCAACAAATATAAACAACTCACTGTGTTTTAGAACCTTAAAAGACATATTCTTTCACACATTTTAAGATATATTTATAGACAAGATGTGATGTAAATATGCATTATTTTCTTGTTTCTAGATATTTAATTTTTACTTCCAATACTGAAGTGTGTATTTCTCAGAGAAAGGATAATATCTTCTATTGCTTTTTAATTCTCACTATCATACTTCATGACATTCACTATAATTCTTGGTGTGTATGCAATGGGTGAATGGGTAGACAGATGGGAGGGATGGATAGATGAATAAATGAAGAAAGGATGGATGGATACATGGATGAATTGGGTAGATTGGTGACAAATGAGTGAACTAATGTTTGTGACATTTTTCTTAGGTAAAACACTCCTGAAATGGGACTTAGAAGCACCAGAAGACAACATGAAACCTAGAATTTTACAGTTGAAAGTTACCTTTGGTCTGATTTCTTATACCATGGAAAAAGGAAGTGAGGGCCATAGGAACTAGTTGACAATTATATGATCTGTGAACAGATGGAGGTACCATTGTCCTTTGCAAGGCAATATCAGAAATATTAAAAAAACATAAGGATAGCACTTCAAATAGAAGTCATCATATCGATTTGAATATACTGAGGTAAAATACTTGCTTTTTTCCTTTTTATTGTTCTTCCACCCTGTGAATTTCACATCATGCATCCTGTTCCCTCCCATCTCACACCTACCCCAAGACTCACCCTCCACCCTTGCAACCTCCCCCCACATGAAAAAAAATCTCATTATGTAAGCTGCTGTGTGTCTCAGTGTGTCCCACAAAGGAGTGGGGACTGTTATGTAGGGACACTCCACTCCAGAGGAGTGGGATGGAAGGGTTAGGGGGTAGAGGGTGGGACGGCGGGACTGAGAAGGGTGGAAAGAGGACACTATGATGGAGATGTAACCTGAAGCAATAAATAAATAAAATTTTTTTAAATCCCTTTTGCCCATACATCTTTGTCTGCAAATATTCATTACAATGACTCTTTAGTCTCGTATGAGGCCCCTGGCTTCTGCCACTCCATCAATACTGGAACCTCACTGGGGCTCCTTCCAGACATGCTGTTACTGTCCTGTGTCATGGAGATCCTGCAGCCTTGGGTCTCTGGAACTGGCCTCCTCAAGCACTCTAGCATTTCATCCATGTTGTTGGGGTGGGCCAACTCAAAGCTCTGGTTCTGGGCCTGCAACCCCCACTTGCAGGGCCTGCTCTCCCAAGTGCTGCAGCAGGTTAGGGGCTAGACCAACTCTCCTGCTTTCATGACCCCATCAGGGTCAACTCTCCCACCTGTTACCTGTGGCTAGGGCAAGAGAGTAAAGAGTATCTCTCCCTCACCAACACCACAAAGCAGACAGAAGGCAAGGCTAACTCTCCCACACTCCCTCCCTGAGGGTTGGCTCACCCACATCCAGAGCCAGGTGTAGTGTTCTACCCAGGCAAGGTGCAGAGTTTACTCTCCTGAGTGCTGCAGCATGTGAGGGGCAGGGAGAGCTCTCCTGCTCTAATGACCTGATTAGGCCAGATCTCCTATCTGCCACTGGTGGTGAGAGCAAAAGGGACGGGAGGGAATCTCTCCCTTGCCAACACCACCATAAAGCAAACAAAAGGCAGGGCTGGCTTTCCTACACTCACACTCTCAGGGCTGGCTCACCCACAATCCCTACATCCAGGGCCAGGTATAGTGTGCTGCCCAAGCAAGATGCAGGGCCTGCTCTCCTGAATGCTGCAACATGTGAGGGGCATGGATAGCTCTCCTGCTTTTGTAACCCCATTGGGGCCAGATCTCCTGTCTGCCACTAGTGGTGAGGGCACCACAAAGCAGACAAAAGGCAGGACTAGCTCTCTCACACTCATACCCTCAGGGCTGACTCACCCACAACACCCACATCCAGGGCTTGCTTCCTGTCCTGAGAGCCCATCTGGTGCTTGCCTGGTGCTGGACTGGTGGTCAACACAGGCTAGCTCCCCTACTGGGCCCCATGGCACTGAAGTGGTGTTGGTACCTGGCTTGTTTTTGTTCCTTAGCAAATGTTAGGTTACTATTCATTCAGATATTCATAAGTCAGAACACTGAATGTAGACATAGCTTCTCTGTCACCTACTGATGCACATGTGACACAGCAGCCACATCTGCCATGCCTCTAGGGACAAGGCAAAATAACTTCTAATGTGTAGTCATGTCTCATACAAGCTCAAAGTGACATGGGAAATCCACTTGCAAAGTATTAATTTTTCCCTATGAAGGACTAAAGGAGGGTAGACAGATAGGCCACAGGGGCAGGATGCAGGTACAGGATGGGACTACAATGAGTGTTATGCTTTGCATGTATCTTTATCCTATTTGTATCTTATTATTGTTTTAGTGAAGAACCACCCACTCTACCATCTTGACATATTAATAAGCACAAAGGGAAAACCCCACTTCTTGCCATTATCTTTCAGAGGCCTTACTCCATGAAGAGCTATGGCCTACCTGCTGACTACATCTGCAGTTACTCCAACTAACTTTCCTCTTTGAAAAATCAGTCAAGATGAGGGATGATGGAGGTCAGCTTACAGCAACGGGTAATTAGAGCACAAGAACATGGGAGGAATAGACAGTGGGAGTTTAGACAAACCAGATGAGTCAAAAGTAACTGAACGACTACTAGGGGAAGACTATGGTAGAGAGAGAAAGTGCCTGAAGGACGAAATGGCACAAAACTAGGCTTTATCAACAGACTCTTTTGCAACTTGGCCAGTGGTCGGTTGACCTTGGTTCTTACATGGTCCATGGGACAAAGGACATTTATTCAACATGACCTGCCCTGACACTAGTGTGAAAAAGTTCTTTCTCTCAGACTGGCCTTGCATACCTCACCATCTCCTTAACCATTTAAATCTTACTTTAAATCCACAGCCTTTTCTCTTTCTAAGGTCATTTTGAATTCTAAGTATTGTCAAACAGAACCTGAAATGCAACTATTTCTTGAGACCTAATCTCTGGCTGTCAGCAAGTTTGGGGGGAGGGGGGAATCAATAAACGGATTAGTTGTGAATGTGACAGTGTGTCATAGGAATGCTGAAGGACTGACTAACTGACTAATGTTATACAATTGTTTCAGGTAATGGCTTTTTACCAGAAAGCCTTTCCTCACCTTTGTCAGATGGAAGAAAATTTATAAGGTTTTAATTTAAAAAAAAAAAAGATTTTTTTCCAAACATTATCTACTTTTCCATCTGGCATATTCTGCCACTAGATTCCCTAAATTATTGTCAACCCTTCATCACAGGTACTAACTTCTGCAATTTTCTGGTATTGGTATCAATATAGCCTAATCAAGAAAATTAATTCTTAAATTATTAGGACAAGAGACTTTTATTGCAAATTTCCAAAAAAGCATATCTAGAAAGAATGTCACATGCTTTATATTTGTATATGGAGTACTTTCCACTTTGAACAGGGGGGTACACTGGTAAAACCAGTAAGTTTCCAGAGGCAGTTATACCTCCATTATCTGAAAATCACTCATCAGTGACTTCAGCTAAGCAAAAGTCAAGTGGAAGGAGGCTTCAGGGCAAGGGTGGTACCCACACCAAGGTAAGGCATGTTCTCAGGAAAGTCACACATCCCTCTGCCGGCAACTAGAGCCTACTCTTCCTTCCTGGACCAAATTCAAGCAAATATAAACTATGTTAATTTGGAGCTCACAGAAAATCATATACAGACAATTATAATCAGATAGACTCACCAGTAAAAGCTGGCAAACTGGCAGTTAACAGGAAGTTGTCAGTGTCAATCAAAAGACACAGGATAAAAATGTCAGAGTTTGTGATCCAGAACAACTCAGGGCCACTTAGTGCAGGAACAAGAAACCCACTCAACATGGAGGACATCTACACTACAATAAAACTCATCATGACCTGATGATGATGCAACATGTCACCAATATCACTCTAAGTAATGACAAAAACAAGCCACTTAATGAAGTAGAAGACTCTACAATTCCTTCTAGAGCAGTGATTCTCAATCTGTGGGTTGTGAACCCTTTGGGGGTCCAATTGAAGGGAATGAAAATTATTAAGAGACCCCCTAAGTCAGCAGTAGAGCCAGGCCAGCTGCCAGGTCCCAGGAACTTAGCTGACCATAAAAAGGGTGGAACCAAGAATGAAGGTCAGTCAGGCCATGGGCCCCCAGGGTTTCAGGAACTGGCTGACCACAAAGTAGATAACAAAACAAGATTAGATTCATTCCTGAGAAAAACAGATGTAGGATGTTTCCTGCTGACTAACTAATGGGCTGGTACATTCCACCTGTATTTCCCCTCCCCCTTGGGTTGTGGTAAACAATGGGCTGGGCTGGTACTTCCCACCTGTAATTTCCCCCACCCCCTTAATCTGTGGTGTTCCCCTATAAAATACTCTACTCTCTCCCAAATCAGGGTTGCGGATCCTACCCCTGCGTGGGATACGAGTGGCGCCCTCAGTGCACTGAGCCCCCCCTTCCTCCCCCTTCCCCCCCTTCCCGCCCCCCCGAAATAAACCTCTTGCGATTGCATCAAGATGGTCTCTTACGAGTTTTGGGGCGGCCATGATATCCTGAGTGTCGGGTGAGGAACGTCCCTTCCCCAGGTCTTTCACAATGACTCGTTCACAGGGGTCATCTAGGACCATCAGAAAACACTGATATTTACACTATGATTTATAACAGTAGCAAAATTACATTTTTGAAGTAGCAATGAAATAATTTTATGGTTGCCATGAAGAACTGTATTAAAGGGTCATATTACGAAGGTTGAGAACCACTGCTCTAGAGCATTTCAACTTTGTGTCAGTTTCAACAGAAAGTTTAGGTACTCTGGAAACAAACGTTGTGACTCAGTTCTTATTGCAATGCTTCAAGAATATACAGTCATATATTTTTTGGTTGTGAGCCTAGCCTTTAACGGCTGAGCCATCTCTCCAGCCCATACAGTCATATATTATTACATTCATGTGGGTGGTGATAAAATGTCTACGTTCCTACTTTCTCCAATGGATAATTCCTTTCTAATAACGTGGCTGAAAAGAGTGCCTCTCCTAGGATCTTTTTTAGGGCCTGTTCTATCTATTCAGTCTAATTAAATGCTTTGTGGCAGAAGACTTGACTGATGAAGAAGGCTCAGTCCACTACCCCCATTTCTGTGCTTGTAGGGGCTGATGCCAAACACATGGTAAGTTCTGCTAACCAGAATTCTGCACTGCCCTGCATGTGGACTCAGTGGCTAATCCTGACTGAGAAAGGCCTAAGAGATGAGTAAAGCAGGCTTTTGAGAGTCTTCTGGAGCCAGCTGATTGGCCTGTGGATCGGCAACTAACAGGGAAAACCCATCCTGAATGTCACTGGCACAATTCAACAGCCTGGAGGCTCAGATGGAGCAACAGCTGAAACAGGGGATGGCCCACCAGTGTGAGCTCATTCTCCCTCCCTCCTCATTCTGGCAGGTTCTTCCACCATGATTCCATGCCATGATGTTCTCCCTCACCTCAGGCCCAAAGCAGTAGAGCCAACCGAACCAACTGAAATAATAAGCCAAACAAATCCCTTGTTTCTTGAGAATTTTGTCATAATGATGAAAAGTAGCTAACAATGAACTGAGACATAAGAAAGGGGCAGGGCTGTGTTTACAGATCAGAGACTTATCCTGACTTAGACTGCTCACCAATCTAACACATATACCCACACTAATAAGAATACCAAAGTCTAGAGACCAGGAGATGGCTCAGCAGATAGAGGTTCTTACCACCAATGACGAGCCGAGTTTCATTTCCAAGACCCACTGACTCCTAAAAGTTGCCTTCTTTCTCTTCCTCAACATGTGTAGCCTCACTTTCTCCCCAGCCCTCTATCTGTTACACACACACACATACACACACACACACACACACACACACACACACACACACACAGGTTGAAACAAAAATATTAAGACTATTGAAGTCTAGATTCAGTATGACCATTGAAGTGCTAGAGTAGTAACCAACTAAGTTTCCCAAAGACTGTTGTACATTATGCTTGACCCAGTGGATGCAGGAAAATACTGCATACCCTTCCCCTCAAGAAGTTTGAAACTGAGATAAATAATGTAAGCTAGACTGCAATATCCTAGAAACCAACAACTACGCCCTACCTGAATTTGTATTCCCAATACCTAATGTTGTGCCTGATGCAAAATTGATAATGAATGTTCCCTGATTGAGTTAGGTGAATAAAATATACATGTGTATAAACAGAATGGAACCAGTCATTCTGTTTCCACCTGTCTCCATCCCTCCTTACTTGGTATCTGGGGAAAAGTTCATTGGTAGGGGTGGTGGTAGCATTTGGTCAGTTTGTAAAGATGAGCCTGTGGTTGTGATTGAAGATATGGCAATGTCAAAGAAGGCAGCTTGTCTCTCCTGAAAAACTTGAAACTCTTAAAAAGTATAAATATAATCTGAGGTCACTTAAGAATGATTGTGTCTGGAATAATTTCCTTCCAAGTGCCATGTGTCAATCAATTCATAAGAGCTGCCAGTGTTTCTGCTCAGGAAAAGATTCTGAAGTCATGTGCTCTGCTGATCTGATTGACTATTTTTGCCATACTGTGGGAAGGGCACTAGTGGCATGTGCATCACACATGTCCATTTCCAGGATAAGTCATTGACCAGTAAAACAGCTCTGCTTCTTTCTTATGTCTCAGTTCCATTGTTAGCCACTTGTCACCATTATGACAAAATGCTCAAGAAACAAAGAATTTGGTTTTTTGGACTCATCATCTCAGTTGGTTTGGTTGGCTCCACTGCTTTGGGCCTGAGGTGAGACAGAACATCATGGCATGGGATCATGGTGGAGGAACCTGCCAGAATGAAGAGGGAGGGAGAGTGAGCTCACATTGATGGGCTACCCCCTGCTTCAGCTGTTGTTCTATGTGAGCCTCCAGGCTGTTGAATTGCACCAGTGACATTCAGGATGGGTCTTGCCCAGTCAGTTGCTGATCCACAGGCCAACCAGATAGCTCCAGAAACACCTTTACATACTCTCAGAAGCCTGCTTTACCCATCTCTTAGGTCTCTCTCAATCTATTCTAATACATACACACCACAATACATTTGCGCAGATCTCTTCTATAACAATACCACAAGGAATAGTTTAACTAGGATTTAATGAGGAGAACAAAAGAATTAATTGAGAATGACTAGTTTTGCTTTGAGATGGAACTTACACATAATTATGTACAGCAAACTAGCATCATTACTCTGTCTGTCTCTCAGCATCCCAGCCATCACACCCCACTCCCCAGTGTAGGCAGCAGGTAACAGTTCCTGCACTCCTGATGTGCCTTGTTGTGGTCCTCCCCTAGCCTGGAGACAACTGAGTCCTCACCAGGAACTTCTGAAGAGACTTAGAAGTTAGCTTTTCTCCTCTAATGGGCCCTGGGCAAGCTCCACTTCTTGAGGACAAAGAACACTGAAATCCCCTGTTCTTCCTATGCTGGAGGCCCGTTCTCAGCCCTGTGTTCTTTGCTTCATTGCAATATCTGCCAATACCCCATTAGCATAAATTCTAGTTTACAGTCAAGCTGAAAAACATCCTCTGACACTCCTATCACACACAGGGACATGGAGTCTTGTACTTTCTATGTGGTACTCATATCTACCCGAGTAGTAGAAGCAAATAAGTTTTCATTCTTTTTCAATTTTTAAAAATTATTTGAAATTTTCATGTCTATACAATATATTTTGATCATATCCAACCCAGCTACCTCCCTCCAGCTCTCCCAGTAAGACCCCCAATGCATCTACCTCCCAACTTCATGTTCTCTCTCTCTCTCTTTTTTTTTATGGATAACCCACTGAGTCAAATTACTGTTTTTGACCTAGTTAAGGTTTCTATTTCTGTGATAAAATGCCATGACCAAAAGTATCAGACATGGTGATAAGAGCTTCTACCTACCTGAGTCATCTCAGGGGTCCCTAGACTTTAACAGTTTTGAGAGAGAGAGAGAGAGAGAGAGAGAGAGAGAGAGAGAATTGGATTGGTTGAGCAATCTAAGTCATTCTTAAACGGCACCCTTCTTTCTTTCTTATACCTCAAACCTATTGTTGTGGAGGGAACTGTTTGGCTTACATATCCCAGGTCACAGTCCAATGAGGGAAACCAAGGCAAGAACCTAAAAGCAGGAACTGAAGCAGAAGGCATGGATGAATGCTCCTCACTGGTTTGCTCTGCATTGTTTGTTCAGCTTTCTTGTTTATACAACTCAGAACCACCTGCCCAGGGTAACACCACCTGCTTTGTGGGCTAGGCCTGCCCACATCAAACCTTCAACCAGGAAAATACCCTATAGGTTTCTTACAAGCAATCTCATGAGGCATTTTCTCGACTGAGGCTCCTCTTCTCAAATATTTCTACCAGGACATAAACTGACCAGCACAGTTGTCCATACAAGCATTGAGCGTTCAGCTACTCACAGGGGCATGGGCACTCCACCAGGGGCCATACTCCTAAAGAAAAGTGACTCCCCTCTCTCAACAACTCATCAGCTTGGGGTGAGGCCTCAGGAGTCATCCCCCTAACCATGATGAAGTTTTGAACAGCTTGATCTTGTGAGGATAACTGCAGCTGTTGCAAGTCCATGTGGACAATGTCCCTATCATGTCCAAAGGAAAGTATTTCACAGCTCTCCTCCCCATCCTCTGGCTTCTACATTCTTTCTGTTCTATCTTCCATGACGTTCCCTGAGCACTGGGTAGGAGGAGGTTGATGCCAAGGACTCATCTATGGTTGAATACTGAGTAGTACATGTGCTTAGCACTTTGACCAGCCATGAATCTCTACATTAACCATCGCCCACTCAGAAAGAGAAGTTCTTTGACCAAGACTGACAGCAACATAAATCTATGAGTATAAACATAAATATATAAAAGGCAGTTTGACAATATGACCACTTAACAAAACAAAAGTGGGTTCCACCTAGTGCCTATGACTGTCCCAGACATGGACTTTCAACTAAGCTTTTAATAACGGGTCTTGAAATCCCTCCTATGGTGCAGGCCTCAAATTCCAATCAGAAAGTAGGTGGTTATTCTCATAACGATGGTGCCACTATTGCATCAATGGGTGTATCTTCTCTGGTAGATCAGTATTGTAGTGTGCATGGTCCATTACTGGATAAGATCACTGATGTCTTTTCTCCCCCAGCAGCCTGCATATCACCTTCCAGCATTTTGAAAGCTAGTCAGCAGGTAGAAGTTCACAGTCAGCTCAAGACTGATTTCTCTATGTCCTGAAACCAATGTGTATTCTATCTTCAGCAATAGTCTTACAAAGTATTTATGGTGGATAAGATAGCAAAACCTGTGTTGGTTTTGGTGCCTTGTAGGCCTCTCTTAGCAATACTCATAGAGCATGCTATGCACTGAGATTCTCATTTATTGACACATGTCTTGTGGGAGCAGCAGTGTCCACCATGCAGGCTTCACTCTTTAACACCATAACACTGTAGATGTTCCAAAGGTTCTGAAACGGTATTTAAGAAATGACAAGTGAAAGAGGCAATAAATTAATAGATAAAATGAAAACATTAAATCAACCATTTCAAGCTCACTGTCCTGCCACCCAGAATCCTGCTTCCAACTCCATAACATTAATGAAGCTACTTGATCTATCTATGCCTCAGTTTTCCTCATAAGAGCACTGTGTTGCCATACACCATCAATCGGCAGAATAGAGGAAGTGTATACAGAATGCCCACCATGCTGTTTGGCACACGCCAAGCACACAGCCAGGTGTTTTGACAAATATTTGCTTTTAAAAATGCACAAAGACTCTGAGAAGATCTGCAAGCACTCACTCCCTTTCCTCATCCCATTGCCAAGGTGTGTACATACACACAGCATCACTCGACTGTCCCCATCGACTGGCACTCCTCTGACCATGGATCTCTACTTTGTATGGATTTGAAAATATCTCTCAGAGGTAGCAACATCAGGAAAAAAGAGGCCTGACAAACGTGCTCATACAGCTCTGCTTCAGACAGTCATTGGCCAAATGATCTGAACAAAGACATAAGTTGTGATCTTGTCTCTACCGCTTACTTTCTAGGTAACACTAAGCAGCTTATCTGAGCTCCTGGACTAGTTTGCAATCAGTACAATTCCACAGTAGTACCTATATCACAGCATTGCCATGTGATAAGATAATGCATATAAAATACTTAAAACTATGTGATTGTCTAGTCACTCACAGAATAAAACCTCAAAAAATTCTAGATTTTAAAACAGAAATAGGAGCTTTTTATTGGACTAAAAGGGGGAACTGTTGGTGGGAAGATACACCTTAATTTTATTTAAAAAGTGGATAGGAGGATGAGGGGGGAGAGGGTAGGAAGGTGGGACCAAGAGGAGAAGGAAGGAGAGGAATGTTATTGAGATGCAATTTGAAGAAATAAATAAATAAATATTGGGAAAAAATAAGTCACCCACCTTTGTGACTAAAATCCAAAAAAGAAAAAAAAAATCAGGAAAAGGCCTATTATAACAAAGGTAAGAGTAGGCACCAAATTAAAAACTGGAGAGGTAACTTCAAGTATGGATTCTGTATTTTGTGTGACTAAGTGTGTGTGTGTGTGTGTGTGTGTGTGTGTGTGTGTGTGTGTGTGCTCATGTGTGTGTATTTGAAGCATGAACCTATTATGACCATTGGCCCATTCACAAATTGTAGATTAACCACTTAGAGAGCAGACTAGAAGAAAACTAAGCATGTGATGTTGTCACCTTTCTGACTTAGTATTTTAAGGCCAACACAGGACCATGAAGGTATAGCTACTAAGGAAGCCACAGTTGCTTACCAAGGACTGATCTTTATTTTTTTTCCTTCTTAATTTTTTTATTATATCTTTTTTTCCCAACATCTTCTCCTTTTAGTTCAATAAAAAGCTCTTTTTCTTATAACAATAAATACAATACAAAACAATAAGAACAATTAGGCCCCAATTATGAAAACCATAAGGTATGACATACATTCCCAATCTCCAGTCCATATGTATTTGGCAACTAATAAGAATATTCTATTATCTATCTATCTCAATGAGTTTAAAGTTATATACCTAACTCAGTTTCCATCCTAACTTGCATTACCAACTTAAAAACATCTTCTTAGACCTAAAACATCCTTTTAATTCCAAAACAACTTAAAACTTAACTGTGAGACTATAACTATCTAGTCTTCAACCACATCAGAGACCTGAGAAGGATAAATATATCTGATTATACATGAAGTGCAGAGCCATCATCTTTCAAAACTAAGAAATGACAGACAACTGGCTGCCTGGACAGTCCCCAGTTTCTCTCTATAACTTTGGAGCATCTATCTTCAGCCTTTTGGCTCAGTATCTCTGACAGACATTAACTGTAAAGCAGGAATTATGAAGGACTTGCCAACCCTGTCTTGGCAGAGCTAGGCTGTTGACTTACCTGCTTTCAAGTTTTGACCATTTTAGACAGCATTCTGTCTATAGTTGAAGCAAGGGATTTTTCTTGCTCAGTGGCTAGCTTGACACTAATGCAGCCATCTCCAAATGGAGATTCTTTGATGCTCATCATCTACTTGAAGTAGAATGGGTAGGGTGCTGTCAGGAGCTGACATGCCAAGGACTGATCTTAAATTAGCTTTATCTTACCTACCTCCAGGCCTTCCCCCACTAAAATGTATTCTGCCCTCACCCAACAATCTCCACCCCTATAAAGTGATACACTGCGTGGAGTCTTTGTCAGCTGTCAGCAACTGATTGGCAGTCACTCTGGGGAGGGTCAGTCAAAACAAGTATCAGAGGCTTGAAAAGCAGCCAATTCACACCATCAGTGACAGCTTGCTCTTATATCACATACAAAGTAATTAAACAAATGCTGTTGTGGGATCCTTACAACAATCTGGGAGGAACTGGTGATCCCTGTGACAGACAGCAGAAGCAGAACACTTGGGCTGTCATTTATTTCTGACCTCATCACCGATCACATCAACAAGAACTCCACAATAAGAGATATAAAGTTCAGCCAACCACGAGAATATTGTTGTAAGGACCCCAAGAAGTATTTGTCCTAGATGGAAGGGACTCATCTGTGGATACTTCAAGTTGTGACAATTATCTCACACTTTATTGGTGATGATAAATTAATACAGCCATATTTCAATGATGATGTGCCCATACCTATCAAGTACCACAAAATCTTTCACATAAAAGCTGCATCTGAGGGAATGCAGATTAAGGATATAACCCAAGAATATTTTAAAGTTGTAAGTGGAAAAAATGTATAATGACAAAAATGTTGAAAGAAAATATAGTAAAGGAAAGCCAAAGCAGAGAAATACACTCAATTATAGCTGACTGATGATATGACAAAATATTTGCATACTGCTGAAGAAAAATTATAATTTATGCAAAAGAAATTATGTATTCATGTGGCCACAAAGTAAATGGAAACATGGGCTACTGAAAACAACTTGAGTTGGCAGGGAAGGGATTGTGGGTGACTTTTACATTCCTTCTTTATTTCAGAGCTGTTCAAATATTGCTAAACATTATTGGCATGCCATGTAAAAATTAAAATCCAAAATGAGGGCTCCAGAGATGGCATAGCAGTTAAGAGCTTATACTACTCTCACAGAGAACCTGAGTTTAGTTCCCAGCACTCACATCAGGCAGCTCACAACTGCCTGTAACTCCAGCTCCAGGTTGACCCAACATCTCTGGCCTCTGTGGGCACCTGTATTCATTTGCATATGACTCTGCACATAATTAAAAGTAAAATAAAACCTTTAAAACAAAACAAAGCCAATGGTGTTATAATCGCTCAAGCTTCTAATGTGCTCCATGAGACTTTAGGGCCAAGGTGGGTGCCATTTTCATCTTTGTATCCTCAGGGTTTTCTACAAATGTCTGGAACTCAACAAATAGTTAAGAGATATAACAAACCACATAGATTGTTCTTTGCTGATTCTGGTACCACTGGATCCAACAGAACCTGGATCACCCTAAGAGTCAGGTGTCTAGATATTAATTAGATGAATTAGAGTTTTAAGGAAGTAACTCCATTTTCAAAGAAAGAGATCAGAATAAATATGAGGAAGATATAGTTTTATTTAAATTTTCTGGTTTGTGTCCTCGACACAATTCTACACATTATAGTTCCTAAGGCCAATTCCTTATCACAGAGCAATTTTTGTTCCCAATCTGTGAGGTCCAGAGGCCTTCTCCAAACCAGAACTCATCTCTGCAAGGAGACATCATGAGTTTAAATTAAATTCAAGGTCTCCAGGACTAAGAAGATGGCTCAGTGCATAAAGAACTTGCTATGCAAGCATGAAGACCTAACTTCATATTTCCAGTGCTTACATAAACAACTGGGCACCTATAATCACAGCACAGGGTGGCAGAGTTAGGAGGATCTGAGGAATTCAATGGCCAGCCAGTCTAGTCAACTGGTGCACTCTATATTCAACAAGAAACCCCATCTCAAAAATAGGGTGAAGAGCAATAGAGAAAGACACCTAACATTGACCTCTAGCTTCTATGGGCCCACACACGGGCATACACCAGAACACATAAATACACACAAAAGAATTTTCAAAGTCACTACAAGGATGACTTGAAACCAGGAGCCAACCAAATTACACCAAGTCACTGTACAAAACATCAGAGTTCTAGATGAGAAGACAGAGTCATAAGAAACTGCCCAGTCAATCAAGCACTTGCTGTACACACACAGGGGCCTGAGGAAGATCCCCAGCATCAGTGAATATGCCCTGTGTGCTCATGATGGGAAGATAGAAACAGGAGGATCCAGGAGGATCCCTGGGGCTTGTCTGTGTTCAGAGAAAGACCTTGTCTCAAGAAC
Source organism: Lophiomys imhausi (assembly GCA_907164525.1). Lineage (NCBI taxonomy): Eukaryota > Metazoa > Chordata > Mammalia > Rodentia > Muridae > Lophiomys > Lophiomys imhausi. The sequence goes on along the minus strand of CAJQZJ010032348.1, from coordinate 4,276,552 downwards.
AAGGTGGAACACAATTGAGGAAGACATCTAACATGGACCCTAGCCTATACACACACACACACACACACACACACACAGAGAGAGAGAGAGAGAGAGAGAGAGAGAGAGAGAGACAGAGAGACGCTCACAAAAAGGAAGACAGAGTTGGTCTAGCTAGAAAAGTAGTCCATCTCCTGGCCATCTCCTAGGAATGGTATGCGAACAAAACACACTAGGAAATGGATATGAAAACAATGATGGGGATAAAGTGCCACAGAAGAGCTCGGCCATAACAAGTTCTCTGAGCACGGGGCTGAATAGCAGTGTACAAGGGAGCCAAATGGCAGGTCTCTTTTTTTTTTTTTCTAGAATGTAGAGGCAAATAGGAGGTGGGCTGCTGGTCTGTGTTCAGAGCAACAGAAAATAATTATAACATAATTATTACCTGATAGGAATGCACTCCCAGACTAGCCATAAACTGGCCTCCAGAGGTGGCCATACTCAACGCAGCCAGCCCCTGGCACCACTGCAATTCTTTGTCAGGACCTTTAGGGGGAGCAGCCTTGAATGGGAAACACAGCTACACTGCACTCATTAACTATGCATTTGGGAATAGCACGGGCACAGGCATTTTCTGAAGTGCTTTCAGGTTAAGGGACATAAGGAAGTCCAGTATGAGAGTACAAGTCAGCCTCCTTCTGTCATCGAAGAGTGAGAGAAGTCAATGACATAGACTGAGGACCCTTGTATGTGGTGATGTGACTGAATGTCAAATCTGCTTCCGAGTTGTTGTTCCTATTAGAACCTCACCAGAGGGAGAAGCGATGAACCATCAGGAATGACCTCACAGGGCCTCCTCATGTGAGCTGGTTGCTGAGGCTGCAGGATACTGAGATGGGGAGAAGAACACCTTGCGTTGGAGCCACATGAACTCATCCAGAGAAATAGATGCTGTGGAGGATATTATGGGCAAAGAGGAGCTCTCTTAAACCCAGCACTGAAAGGCAGTCTACAATAGCTTTTGCTGCATGGGACTTCAGATCATGGAGGCCAATGTCCTCATTTGCAGATGAGACATGAGCCAAAAGAGATTTGACACAACTGTTGGCTACAGGCCAAGCTTCTGGCTGGGACCTTGAACACCACCATTCTCCAAACATAGCATGATATGATAGGTATGGATCTGGCACAGCCATCATTAGGCTAGAGGGAAACTGTTTCAAGGTACCCACACAATGACAAGGAAGGGAAATGAGTGAGCACTCATTAAGAGGTACCCTTGGAGCCAAGCTTCAGGAAGTGAAGTCATGTTGAAACCTGGGCACAGTGGCTGAGGCTGCAATTACAGGGCATGGATTTATATACAGGCTGTGTCGCACCTGCAGGCACACACACCACTTCTGGTCCTTTCTCTTTGTGTTCACTTATCAAAACTGAAGACTTAAACTGACCTAACTCTTGACTTGTAGAGCTACTCTTTGTCCTCTGAAGGAGCATGTGGCACATGACATATCAGGCTGGGCAGGGTGTGGGCCCTTCCTACAAGCCCTTTGGAGGTCAGACCTCCACATCTTCAGGGATGTTCTTTCTCAGCCATTTTTGTTTATGGATATTCCGAGGTAGCTCTGATCTTTGCAAAGCCTCTAACCCACCCACCTCTCATGGCAGTCTCCAAAACACACTGCCTTCCCTTTATAGATTTGATGCTTCAAAGAAAGAAAATATCTCAAATGCTTTCCAACGAACATGTGTTGGTTCCGGCAGTGTGTGCTGGGTGTGAGCCCTCCAGTAGTGCCCTCCCCTGGGATTTGGAGGCAGGCAGAAGGCTGAATGCTCCCTGATGATCAAGTACGCTCAGCAAGACCCTTCTTTCCTGGTGACCTCTTAGCTCTTCTGGCTGCCATCCGTGTCTCTCATTGTCTTGCGGTCCAGCATGACCCCTTAGAAATCAGCATGGAGTCTGTCTGTGGAGACATCACACCGGCAGAGAGGATGCCACATCACAGCCCTGTCTACTACAGATCAAGCAGCCCGGGCCTGAGCACAGTGATAGGTGGCAAATGCTGCTAGCCATCTTTAAATATCCAGGCTGCCTTCTCTTCCTTAGCAACAACATCCCAATATGTAGAAGCTAGGAGGCTTCTACAGGGTGATTCAGGACCCTAAATTTCTCAGTCTTATTTGCAGCTAAGCGTGGACACATAGCATTGCCAATGACTAAACAGGTGTGACTCCTCACTATGTGCCAGGAACGGGGCTAGACATGTTATATGTATAAACTTACAAGAATGTTATAAGAGGCATGATTGTTCCTTCAGTATAGAACAAACTAAGGCACAGACAAGTGAAGCAATTTGCCTGGCTCATACCATTAACACCTATGCGACCTCACGTGTGGAGTCTGAACTCAGGTACCCTGCTCCAACTGAAGCCCTTCACCACTTATTCCATGACAGCAAATTCCAGCCATAGAAGTAGAAGTTCAGCGGACCTTTCGGGATTGAGCCCGCAAAGGAGGGGATTACGAGGAGTGCTTCATTCCACTTCCCTGTGTGTGAGTCAACCATAGTAGTTGGCCAAACAAGAATCTAGGAAGGGAAAGCAGGGTTATCTGATGGTAGAGGCATCCAGAAGATGACCACTTTACACATGAGGAAGGTTTCCCAGGAACAAGCCATAATGTTACACACCAGCTGTGAAGTTCTTGCTGATAACCCATAACTCAGTCTAATACAGAGAGAATATCACATAACCCAATTTGAGGAGCTTTCTACATATCTGGTCTGTATTCTATCAAGCTCACGGAAACTGAGGAAAGATAAACTGTCACAGACCAAGAAAGCCTGAAGAATTGTGAACACAAAATGCAAAGTGGGATCCAGGATGAGAGCTGAAGCCAAAAAGGAACATGAGTGTGAAAATCCTGACAAAGGCCACAGCTAGACCATTCTACAGTGCCATTGCTAATGCCTCCGCTTTGATCAGTGCACACTATTATGTAACATGTAAATGAAGGCTATGTGGTAATTCTATAGCATCTTTGCAACTGTGCTAAAAATTTACACATATTTCAAAGCAACTTTTTTTCTGAAAGGTCTTCTTCTCCCTCACCGTATTCAGAGTTCGCAAGTTCTGGTGCTCCAGCAACAATCTTGATAGATATTCAACATTGAAGTTAACTTGGGGATCACATCCTATTCTGAAAGCTGCAGAAGAAAAAGCTGGAAGCCTAGATATCTAATGACACTCACAGCCATCCCAACCCAGGACGCCTGGTCCCAGACCTCTCTTTGTCTGGGAAATAAGAAATAAGAAAGAGGAATAACTTCTATAGTATGTAGTTGTAGTCACTTATTTAGGATTATCCAGTTCATTGGACCACAAATAAACCCAACTCTATCTCTCTCTCTCTCTCTCTCTCTCTCTCTCTCTCTCTCTCTCTCTCTGTGTGTGTGTGTGTGTGTGTGTGTGTGTGTATGTGTGTGTGTGTGTGTGATATTTATGTTTATCTCTCTGTGTTTGTTTGGGTAGGGGTGCACTTGTGTTCACACATGTGTAGAATGTCCAGAGTATTGCTCTTCAGAATCCACCCACCTTGTATTCTGAGACCTGAAGCTCACTGATTTGAGCTAGGCTGTCTGGCCAGCAAGCCCCAGGGATCCATGTGTCTCTGCCTCCCCTTTGCAGGGATTACAAGTGTATGCCATTGCACCCAGTTTTCTTTACAAGAATTCTAGAGACTGAGCTCTGGTCCCCATGTTTGTACAGCAAGTGCTTTATGTCACTCCCCAGCACCCGAATGAACCAACAAAGGCCATGTAATTTCCATCACTGACACAAAGATTGGACTCCCAGCCTTGGAACTGGCTTTCCACCCAGCCCAAGTCACCATCACTTTTGGCATGAGTAGAAGAACCAGGGAGATGAAGTGGACCCTCAGGGCCCATCACCAGCTGGAAGGAGCTGCAGACCCTCCAATCCTGGCCCAGTTCCACTTCTTCTGGTGTGCCTCACTGCTGGATGAGAACCCCACATGCCAACACTGCAGCGTTGACCCGCACGCGCGGGACAGAATCTGCAGTGCTGGCTTACTCTTGTCACGTTCAGCTGCCAATCTCCACTAATCATAGGACTTGATAGATTTCTTATATTTTACATTTTAGCTAATTAATGAACTCAGCAACACATCTACAAATTACACTCTAAAGCTGTAGTCATAGTGTGAGTTCCACATGCAGAATACTATTGTGTTTATAAGCCAACGACATTGTTATATTTACCTGGCTTTTCCTAAAGGAAAGATGCACATTGGAAAATGTGTCAAGGAGAATTATATTTGGGAGGGAAAATATTTCTATAGGTATGGTCACTGGTAATCTAAATACCTTGATCTATAAAATTAAAGGTTTTACTGGGATCTGATTGCCTCTAAGTCTCCTTCTAATCTAATAAGCTGCCATTACAAGCACCAAAGTACTGCTCAGTTTCCACCTCCACAAAAATTATTCTTCTGAGTGTTCGTGGAGTACACTATCTGTTACACAGAACACTAATATAATCTGTAGCAGGATGAATAGCTCATGTATAGTTCTATGTCACAACAACAGGGACACATTCTGAGAGGTGTGTGCATCACTGGGCATTTCATGAGTATACAAGAATCCTGGAGGGTCCTTACACAAACTTAAATGGCATAGAGTGGTTACTTGTCATGACCTGCTTTGTGGGTCATCATGTGGGAGGACATCAAATATACATGGGCACAGATGTATGTAGGTACACACGCACATGTGTGTGCATGTGTTTGAAGGCCAGCGGTTGATGCTGGGCATTCTCCCTGATTGCTCTCCACTTTATTTACTGAGGCATGGTATCCCACTGAACCTCCAGCTCTCTGATTCAGCTATCTCTAGAGATCCTGCCTCAGCTTCTCAAGTTCTGGGATCAAGGGGAGCTGCCACACCCACCCAGTTTTCATGTGGGTGCCGGAGGACCCACACTCCAGCCCTCACTCTTGCACATCAAAAATTTTATCCACTGAGCCATCCCCCCTGAAGCCATAGCCATGGCCTTTAAATTCATTTGAGAAAGCATGAACATGGAATAGACAAGGCTGCAGTTGGTGTAACACAGCACAGATGTTACAGTTAGTTTTTGTTTTAATAAACAAAGGGCAAAGTCTAAAATAATTAGTAAAAGTACAGTAAACTTGAACCCATAGCACAGTCTTTTCTTGCCATTACCAAGCACTGAGTGCTCCCCATAATGGCAAATTCTGTATTTGCAAGCACCTGTGCAGTGGTATGTTTGTTCACACCAACATCAGCAGCATTGCTATGAGGACAATAACATCACTGGGCAATAGAACTTTGCAGCTGCAATATAACCTTATGGGAATACTGTCATATCTGCAGTCTACCATTGACTAATATATTACTGTAACTTTGGAGTCCATCTCACTAGTAGATAGGACCTATTTCCCCACCTCTTGAATCTGGACTCAGAATTTGTGAATGGTTTGAGGCAACAGCATATGGTTCATTTCAGTTGTCAATTTGGTTGGGTTTAGGACTTTGATGGGGCTCACCCAACGGTGTGTTTATTAAAGTGTCTCCAGAGAGGTGTGACTAAGGAATAAAGATCCAGGTGAATGTGGAGGACACCATTTCATGGGCTGGAGTCCCTGACTGATTAAAATAAGGGAACAGGAAAACCAGGAGAGCCACTGATATTCCCCTTCCTCTGCCCCCTACTCAACACTGTGAACCAAGTCATACCTGCCACCAGGCCTTCTCAACCATGATTGGCCACGTTGTTCTGAACTGTGAGCCAAAACAAACCCTTCCTCCTGTAAATTGCTTTTTGTTGGGTACTTGGTCCCAGTGACAAGAAAAGTAATCGATACAGTAAGAGTGATAGAACACCAGCTTACCAGTGATTTGAACTCCAAACCTACCCATGATTCTCTCCATATGTACTACAGCTATATTGCTGGTCCTGTGGGAAAGGGATTCAAAGAACATGAAGAACTTTCTCAACAGAGGCACTCACTCAGGCAAGCCCCCTTCAGTCCATGGGTGCAGGAGCAGCTAACAGAGTTTATAGCCAGGACCAGAGCAGATCCGCAGCACCCTGAAGACATGAGAAAATAAACATTTAAATCACTGATGTTTTGTTGTTGGCCATTTTGTAGCAAAGACTGGCCATGTGCTGCATTAGAATCTCAACTTTGGATGGGGATCTGTTTGAGGTGAAACTTGCTATCAGCCTTTGACATAAAATGTTTGGTAGGAAACAGGCTTGATTTGCTAGTACAGTGATGGATTTGCATGCAGGCTTATCACCACACACAATCAATTCTTGGCTCTCAAAAGCATAAGAAGTCTGCCTCCATTCATATGCACTCTCTTGAGCTGCATTCTCCACCCAGTGAAAGCAGAATGCCAGTGACCTACACAATAGCCCCCTTTTAAATCATGATTTGAAAACCATTTATACCAGTTCCCATCTTCTGAAGTGACTGAATTCAAGAAAATGTTGCCCATTTTGATTAATGAAATGAAATGTGAATTTTGGTACCAAGAGAATAATAAGATCCTTTTCGAACTGTGCACTGGTGAAAACCTAAATTACATGTCAACATCTACAGTGGGTTGGGTATTCCTTTATCCCCAGAGGCAGTGATGAGATAAAATGTATGAGTTGAGCACATTTTGCTTCCTTTTTAAAATATTCCACAAATACTCATTAAGCATTGATTGCTCTATGCAAATGCTGTTCAGGTGCCAGGCCTGGGCATTGGCCGACCCAGAAAAGCCCAGGGTATAGCACGTGCCAGCAACAGAGCATCCAAGGTGCTAGAAGGCCTGGCAGGGGCCAAAGGATGGTCAGGCCACAGAGCCCAAGGACAGCTGAGGGATATTAAACATGAGCAGAATAAGGTGAGAGACACTCTTGACTGGAGAGAAAGGGCAGGACAACAGTGTGTAAGTGGCTACAGAGCTAGAGGCATTACATAGCAGGTCCAAGAGGTCAGCTTCCTTCCCCTGTTCCAAGCTTCTCTGTGGTGGTTGTAGGAAAGGGGAATCCTGGGGGAACTGGCCAAGCCATGCAGGTGAACAAAGGCAGTCCTGGCACTCACTGCTGGGCAGCTGGAGAGTCAGATCCTGGCAAGAAGCTAACTTCTGACTGCTGAACAGATTCCTGCCTGTCTGTATGCAAGTGCAAAGAAACATAAACACACACATTCACACACACACACACACACACACACACACACACACACCATCCATCCATCTATCCATCTTACACACTCAGCAGACACATTCAACATGACACAAAATCACACACAGGCACACTCTCTCACAGTCATATTCAACACACTCACTCTCACACATATGGACACCCTCACACTCAATACTCATCTTCTCCCACAGAGACACACATTCTATCTCCCACACAGATACACACACACACACACACACACACACACACACACGCATGCACACATACACACTCAACCTCACACACAGACACACCCTCACCATATTCATACACACACACCATGCATCTTACACATTAACATTCATGGTCACATTCAACATGACACAAAATCACTCTCTTTTACATAGACACACACATTATCTTACAGTCACAAATATTCAACACGGAGATCCAACATGGCGGCAGTCAGCAAGGACACATTTTGAGCAGGGGGAAAATAGCTACAACATCGCAGAAATATAAACAAGCTGAGCAACATCCTGGGAAGCGTGAACCGGCAGGGTCACACCTGGTGAACCCAGGAACTAGTGGGGGTCCCTGTGGGACCCTCAGACACTCAGGTAAACAGACCTACCCGGGCTGCAGGCCTTGGTGCAGCATGGAACCCAAGCCACTGGGTGCAGCAGGGCAGGGACCCCAGGCAGCAGGGAGCGGCCCAACACAGGCTGCAGGGCGCAGTGCATTGTGGACCCAGGCAGCAGGGAGCAGCGAGGTGCAGACTAAGACAGCTGGGAGCGCGGTGTGGAACACAGGCCATGGAGCATGGTGTGGCGTGGAACCCGGGGCAAGGAATGAGCCCCGGAAGTGGGCAAGAGCCACTCAAAATTCCAGTGAGTGGACAGGCTCAGGGCCCAAAGCGGAGGTTAGTGGAGAGGGACACAGACTCGGGTCCAAAGCGGAGACCAGCGGCATGGGGCACAGGCCCAGACCCCAGAGCAGAGGCCAACGTGGAGCCTGCCACAGAAGTGGGCAAAGCCACACAGCAGCTGGCAGGGAGGCACAAACATATCTGGGCTTACCCAGAAAGGTGTTGGACATAAAGGTCCCTCTACTGGACATACAATCACTTGGAGGAACACTGCACTCAGACAGGGCAGAGGGTGCTCTTCCTGCACCTGTACAGTCTCCCACAGGTCTGATTACTCCAGGGTCTTGGGAGGTAGCCCCAACTGCCAGATAGAGGTAGCCCCAACTGCTCCCTGCTACCTGAGCACCCAATATTCACATACTTACTGCAACACCCCAAAGAGGACCAGCAGTGCTACTGAAACGGTCCAGAAGACATCAGGAACAATCAGCTTAGAGGAACCAGATGGCTAACGGTCAGAAAAAGAACAAAACTGACAAAAATCAGGGAATTATGACTCCAACAAAATTCATCAATGTTAGCACAGCAAGCCCTAAACAACCCACCACAGCTGAAACACATGAAAATGATGATGAATCTATACTTAGGAAAATGATGGAGTCCTTTCAAGAAGAAATTAAATCACTGAAAGAATACAAAGAATCCTCAATTTTACAAATAAAAACACTGGAGAATACCATTAGAGACCTCCAAGCCAACGCAGCCAACATGAACAGGAAACAGACAAGGCAATGAAAGATATGAAAGATTTGAAAATTTTTCAGATAAAGAGAAGCAAATCGGAACAGGAAATGTATAAAAGGAATAAAATGGTTCAAGACGTGAAATTGGAAGTAGAAGCAATAAAGAAAACACAGAAATAATCCTGGAGGTGGAAAATCAAGGGAAGAGAACAGGAACTACAGACATGAGTATCAAATATAGGATACAAGAGATGGAAGACAGAATCTCAGGCATGGAAGATTCGATGGAAAAAATCAGTACAACATCCAAAGAAAATGAGAAATTTAAAAAAGTTCTCGCCCATAACATCCAAGAAATCAAGGACTCAATGAAAAGACAAAACCTAAGAATTATAGGCATAGAGGAAAGAGAAGACTCCTGATTCCAAGATCCAGGAAACATGTTCAACAAAATCATAGAAGAAAACTTCCCAAACCTAAAGAAAGAGATGCCAATAAAATTCCAAGAGGCATACAGAATACCAAACAGATTAGATCAGAAAAGAAACTCCTCTCGCCACATAATAACTGAAACTCCAAATGTAGAGAACAAAGAAAGGATATTAAAAGCTGTAAGAGAAAAAGGTCAAGTAACATATAATGGCAGACTCATCAGAATTACACCTGACTTCTCCTCAGAAACTTTAAAAGCCAGAAGGGCCTGGGTAGATGTCCTACAAGCCTTGAGAGAATATATGTCCCCAGCCAGACTACTATACTCAGCAAAACTCTCTATCAACTTAGATGGAGAAAACAAGATATTCCGTGACAAAATCAAATTTAAACAGTATCTACCCACAAATCCAGCCCTACAGAAGATTTTAGAAGGAAAATTTCAACCCAGAGAAAATAACTACACCCAAGAGAAAGCAAAAAACTCCACTGCAGCTAAACCAAAAGAAACGCACAACCACCACCTACACCAAAATAATAGGAAATAACAACCTTTGGTCATTAATATCCATCAACATCAATGGACTCAACTCCCCAATAAAAAGATACAGGCTTACAAAATGGATCCGTAACAAGACCCATCATTTTGCTGCATACAAGAAACGCATCTCACTAACAAAGATAGATGCTACCTCAGGGCTGGGAAAAGGTTTTCCAAGCAAATGGATCCAGGAAGCAAGCTGGAGTAGCCATCTTAATATCAAATAAAATAGACTTTCAACTGAAGTCAATCAAAAAAGATAGAGAAGGGCACTACATACTCGTTAAAGGAAATATTCATCAAGAGGACATCTCAATATTGAATATCTATGCCCCAAATACAAGGGAATCTACATTTTAAAAGAAATTTTTCTGAAGCTTAAACCACACATTGATCCCCACACATTAGTAGTGGGAGACTTCAACACCCCACTCACAACAATAGACAGGTCATCAAGACAGAAACCAAGCAGACAAATAATGAGTTTAACAGAGGTCATGAACCAAATGGACCTAACAGATATCTACAGAATGTTTCACCCAAACACAAAAGAATACACCTTCTTCTCAGCACCACACGGAGCCTTCTCCAAAATCGACCATATAGTCGGACACAAAGCAAGCTTCAACAGATACAAGAAAACTAAAATAATCCCTTGTATCTTATCAGACCACCATGGACTAAAGCTGGTCTTCAACAACAACAGAAATAACAGAAAGCCTACACACTCATGGAAACTGAATAACTCTTTACTTGATGACTACTGGGTCAGGAAAGAAATAAAGAAGGAAATCAAAGACTTTTTAAAATCCAATGACAATGAAGGCACAACATACCCAAACCTATGGGAAACAATGAAAGCAGTGCTACAAGGAAAGTTCATAAGTGCCTTCAAAAAGAAAATTGTGACAGCTCATATTAGCGAATTAACAGCAGAACTGAAAGAACTGGGAAAAAAAGAAGCAAACACTCCCAAGAGGAGCAGAAGGCAGGAAATCATCCAATTTAGGGCTGAAATTAACAACTTAGAAACAAAAAAGAACAATACAAGGAATCAACGAAACCAAGAGTTGGTTCTTTGAGAAAATCAACAAAATAGACAAACCCTTTGCCAAATTAACTATAAGGCAAAGGGGAAAAACCCAAATCAACAAAATCAGAAATGAAAGGGGGAAATAACAACAGACATTGAGGAAATCCAGAGAATCTTTAGGTCCTACTTTAAAAATCTATACTCCACCAAATTTGAAAACCTAAGAGAAATGGACACTTTTCTTGATAGATTCCACCTACCAAAGTTAAATCAAGATCAGGTTAACAGATTAAATAGCCCTAAAACCCCTAAGGAAATAGAAACAGTATTAAAAAATCACCCAACCAAAAAAAGCCCAGGGCCAGATAGTTTCAGCACAGAATTCTATCAGACCTTCAAAGAAGAGCTAATACCAATACTCTTCAAACTCTTCCGCAAAATAGAATCAGAAGGAACACTGCCAAACTCATTCTATGAGGCCACAGTCACATTGATTCCTAAACCACACAAAGACCCAATAAAGAAAGAGAACTTCAGAACAATTTCCCTCATGAACGTATATGCAAAAATATTTAATAAAATACTAGCAAACCGAATCCAAGAACACATCAAAAGTATCATACACCATGATCAAGTAGGCTTCATCCCAGGAATGCAGTGATGGTTCAACATATGAAAATCCATCAACATAATTCACCATATAAACAAACTGAAAGAAAAAAAAACACATGATCATCTCGTTAGATGTGGAAAAAGCATTTGACAATATCCAACACTCCTTTATGCTAAAAGTCCTAGAGAGAACAGGCATACAAGGACCATACCTAGAAATAATAAAAGTGATATACAGCAAGCCTGTAGCCAACATCAAATTAAATGGAGAGAAACTTGAAGCATTTCCTCTAAACTCAGGGACAAGACAAGGATGCCACTGTCTCCATATCTCTTCAATATAGTACTTGAAGTCCTTGCTAGAGCAATAAGACAACTAAAGGAGATCAAAGGGATACAAATTGGAAACAAAGAAGTCAAATTATCCCTATTTGCAGATGATATGATAGTATACATAAGCGACTCCAAAAATTCCACCAGAGAACTCTTACAGCTGATACACACCTTCAGCAAAGTGGCTGGATAAAAAATTAATTCAAAAAAATCAGAAGCCCTTCTTTATACAAAAAAATAAATGGGCTAAGAAAGAAATTAGGGAAACACCACCCTTCACAATAGCCACAAACAATATAAAATACCTGGGGCTAACTCTGAACAAGCAAGTGAAAGACCTGTATGACAAGAACTTCAGTTCCTTGAAGAAAGAAATCGAAGAGGCCATCAGAAGATGGAAAGATCTCCCATGCTCATGGATAGGTAGGATCAACATAATAAAAATGGCCATTCTGCCAAAAGCAATATACAGATTCAAAGCAATTCCTATCAAAATATCACCACAATTCTTTATAGACCTGGAAAAAATAATTCTCAACTCAATATGGAATAACAAAAAACCCCACAATAGCTAAATTAATCCTGTACAATAAAAAAAAATCTGGAGGTATCACCATCCCAGATTTCAAGCTGTACTACAGAGAAATAGTAATAAAAACAACATGGTACTGGTATAGAAACAGACCAGTGTATCAATGGAATTGAATTGAAGACCCAGAAATGAACCCACACACCTATGGTCACTTAATTTTTGACAAAGAAGCCAAAACCATACAATGGAAAAAGGACAGCATCTTCAACACATGGTGCTGGTCTAACTGGAGGTCAACACATAAAAGAATGAAATTAGACCCATACTTATCACCTTGCACAAAACTTAAGTCCAAGTGGATCAAAGACCTTACATAATACTTCAATATGATCACACAATAGGGCAACTTTTAGGCCATCCTTGGACACTATGCTTACAAGTATACATCATTATGTCAAAAAATAAGGGGCATTTATGACACAACAGGGTACTTCTATTTACAATTTGAAAATGTGATCACAACATATGACACTATAAAGACTCTTTGGGGCACAACTATTTCACTATAGGACACTGTACTAACAAAATGGAAACTGTTATTACAGAATAAGACGTTATATTGACACAATAGGGCACAATGATGGCACAATAGAGCATTTATATGCAGGATACACTAAATCTATTCATAAGGTCAGACACACTAAATCTATTAGAAGAGAAAGTGGGGAAAACCCTCGATCTCATCAGCACAGATGACAACTTCCTGAACAGAACACCAACAGCTCAGGCTCTAAGACCAACAATCAATAAATGGGACGTCATGAAACTGAAAAGCTTCTGTAAGTCAAAAGACACTGTCATTTGAACAAAACGGCAATCTACAGATTGGGAAAAATATCTTCACCAACCCCACATCTGACAGAGGGCTAATATCCAAAATCTACAAAGAACTCAAGAAATTAAATGCCAAGAAACCAAATAATCCAATCAAAAAATGAGGAACAAAACTAAACAGAGAATTCACAAAGGAGGAATCCCTAATGGCTGAGAGACCCTTGAAGAAATGCTCAGCATCCTTAATCATCAGAGAAATGCAACTCAAGACAACTCTGAGATTCCATCTCACACCTGTCAGAATGGCTAGGATCAAAAACTCAAATGACAGCACATGCTGGTGAGGTTGTGGAGAAAGGGAAGCACTCCTTCATTGCTGGTGGGAGTGCAAGCTGGTACAACCACTATGGAAATCAGTCTGGTGATATCTTAGAAAACTTGGATTATCTCTACCTCAAGACCCAGCCATACCATTTCTGGGTATACATCCAAATGATTCCTCACCAAGCAACAAGGATGTTTCATCATCTATGTTCATAGCAGCCTTATTTGTAATAGCTAGAAACTTAAAACAACCCAGATGTCCCTCAACTGAGGAATGGATTTAAAAAAAAAAAAAACAAAACTGTGGAACATCTACACAATGGAATACTACTCAGTCATCAGAAACAATTAAATCATGCAATTTGCAGCCAAATGGATGGAACTAGAGAAGCTCATCCTGAGTGAGCTAACCCAGACTCAGAAGGATGCACATGGGCATCTATTCACTTATAATTGGATTTTAGCCATAGAGTGCAGGATAACTATACAACAACCAATGCACCAAAGGGAACATGAACATAGACTTTGTTTCCTGTCAATGAGACACTTTGCCCTAGTGATGCTGCCTTGTAGGCCCCCAGTGTATGAGGAGGCTCTTGGCCCTCATATGACTGCTGAACTGGGACAAGGGGCTGATATGTAGGGACACTCCACTCCAGAGGAGGGGGATGGAAGGGATAGGGGGTAGAGGGTGGGAGGGCAGGACTGGGAGGGATGGAAAGAGGACACTATGATGGAGATGTAGCCTGAAGAAATGAATATTTTAAAAAAAATATTCAACACACTCATTCTCACACCTATGCACACCCTCATGCTCAACATTCATCTTCTCACACACAGGCACACCGTCACACACACACCCTCACACACACATACTCAACCTTACACAGACACAGTCTCACACACACACTCAACCTCACACACAGGCACACTCACACATTCATCCTCATACACACAGTCAGAGACCTCCTCACACAATGCTATGATTGAAAATTAAATAAATGTCCTCACAAGCTCATGTTTTGAATGTGTGGTCCCCATCTGGGGGCACTATTTGGAGAGAGTATAGAAACATCAAAAGATGATGTCTACCTGGAGGAAACAGACCACTGGCGGCAGGTCTTGGGCATATTATTCCTGGGCGCTCCCTGTCTTGCTCTCTACAGCCTCTCAGATATGGTGTGAAGTACTTTATTTCCTCTGTCACACCCTTCCTACTATGATGGACTGGAATTTCTGAACCTGTGAGCTAAAATAAACTACCACCCCCTCTCCAAGTTGTTCTGTCAAGTAATTTATTTCAAGTAATTTAGTCACAATGGCTTGAAAGTAGCTAATTCACACCTGTCTCCCATTCACACACACTCATCTACCCATGCTCAAGACTCTCTCATAGATAGACTCTATTAGATGCACATTACTATTAGAAACGCACACATTCTAACAGACTTATAGACACCAGCACACCTGCACACACAAATACATCCATGCTCTCTCTCTCTATTCAACCATACTCTTTGTAAAGAGATTTATTTTATTTTTAATCATGTGTATATGGGGGAGCCGCACACATGCATATGGGTACCCTAAGAGTTGAGAGGAGCACTTCAGACCCTCTGGAGATGGGGTTATAGACAGTTGCGAGTCACCTGATGTGGGTCCTGGGAATTGAGCTTAGGTCCTCTGCCAAAGCAATATACACACTTAACCATTAGCCATCTCTCCAGCCCCTCAATACATGCTCGTACACACTCATATGAACACATAAACACATTATCATCCACTCACAATCACAAGTTCTCTCACAGACTCGGGCACTTAGACACACACACACACACACACACACACACACACACACACATAAACACTCCACGTATTCTCACATACACAGCATACATACACTCTCACAATATCCTTATACACATTTTCATACATTCTCTCACACACAGTCACTACACTCTCATACATTTATTCATCGAGTATACCTCACTCTCATGTCATATACAGCACTTACACACACCCTCTTGCTTTGCCTTCAGTATTCTCTCACATAGAGTTGTCAGTTCCTATCTAAGGCCAGACTGCCACCAACAGAAAGACCCTGGGTCTAACCGAGGCTCCTGCTCCTAGCCTTCAACCCCATCTAGAGGCCATCATGCCCATGGCCACCAAGTCAAAATCAAACCATTCAGCTTCCATCCCAGCATTCTTCTGCTAAGAATGCCCTGACTCCCCCAGGGTGACAGAAGATGGGCCATGCCATGAATATGCACACTAGCCCCCCTGTTTTATAGCTCCAACAGACTAGTCCTGAACAAGCATCCCACGCACACCATGGCCAGCTCAGCCTTCAACATCCACATCCCTGGCTCAGCACTGAGTCATCAGGTGGGCCTCCTCTCACCTGTAAGAGCCTTCCACCTGTCCTTCAACAGAGCCTTTGAGGAGCACAGATAGTTACTTTTTGTCAACTTGATACAAACTAGACACACCTGGGAAGATAGACTCTCAGCTGAGGAATTGCCTGTCTACAGGCATATCTATGAGGCATTGCCTGTCTACAGGCATATCTATGAGGTATTTCCTGTCTAAAGACATATCTATGAGGTGTTTCCTGTCTACAGGTATATCTATGAGGCATTTCTTGTCTACAGGCATATCTATGAGATATTTTCTTGATTGCTAATTTATGACACTCAGGACAGTGCCATCCTTGGCCAGGTGACCCAGGATGTTTAGGAAAGGTGGCTAAGCAAGCCAGTACCCAACACTCATCTATTAGTCCCTGCTCCAAAATCCTGCCCAAGCTTCTCTCGATGATGAACTATAACCTGTAAGCTAAAATAAATTCTCTCCTCCCTAAGCTCCTTTCACTAATGGTGTTTATCACAGCAACAGAAAACAAAATAGAACAGAAATTTGTACCAACAAGTGCAGTCTTGCTGTGACTGACCTGGGCTTGTAGGATTTGGGAATGCTGTAGAAGCATTTGAAACTTGGAGCTGGAAAAGCAACTGAATGCTCAGCATTGACTCAGCTGTTAGTGGGAGGTTGGAAATTATGAATGCTGCAGGAAATGCAAACAATGGAGGCCTAGCTTGTGAAATTTCAGAGGGAAGTTTGAGACTCCATCAGGATCGTGGGATATGTTTGAATTGAGAATCTGTGAAAGAAAAACTTTTGCTTTACTGGGACAATGGATGCTGGCTAGCTGAAGCTGAAAAATCAGCTGTGATTAATAAGAGACCAGCATCTTTGAGGCAAAATCTTATGGGAAATATTTCCTCAGAGTCAGCACAAAAGAGCTGTGGTCCAGGGGAGCCAAGGCTGCACATCCAGCTCACAGCACAACTTGAAAACTTATGTTTAGGAGTATCCCACATGTTACTAGTTTTTGACAGCATGAGGGGGTTGCTGTGGGACAGGGTCAGGGTCTCCCTGAATGTCTATGACAGGCCTCTGATGAAGGTGCAGCCTCAGTTGCAGCGGAGAGACCTCAGTATACTGAAGATGCCAGAAGGATAGAACACCTGCCAGTGACAGCACCAGGAGTGGAATGGAGCTGGCCTGAGCCTATGAGACAAGCTATGAGTGCTGTGGGTGGCAGAGCCAAAGAACTGGAGCTGTCCAGGAATTTTGGAGCCAGAAGACCATGCATGAGTCGCAGATGTCAGAATCTGAGCAACAGGATTTGAACTATACTGATGAGCTTTAGTTTTGCTTAAGTGTGCTTCTATGCCCCAGTTCTTCCCTTTTAAAATAAAAAGGCATTTAATTTGTTTTTTGTTTTGTTTGATTTTACAGGAGCCCACAGTTAAAAGATACTAACTTTTAAAGCAATTTTTAAAGTCCATGGAACTTTTAGAGTCATGCTGTATTTTATATCAAAATGAGATCTTGGGGTAAAACAAGGAAAGGTTATATTCTAATAGTGATGTGTTTGTGTGTCAGTTTGACAAGGGGTAGATTGTGCTGTTAGTTTTATCAGCTTAACACAAACCTAGACATACCTGGGGAGAGTGGGTATAAACTGCAGAATTTTTAAAATTGCCTCATTCAGAATGGCCTGTGGGCATTTCTGCGGGGCATTTCTTGCTAATTGACATAAGAATACCCAGCCCTCTATGAGCAGTGCCAGCCCTGGACAGGTGGGCCTGTGATGTGTAAGAAAGGTAGCTAAGTGATCCCCTGTAGTGGTGCGAACCTCTAATCGCAGGCACTTGGGAGGGAGGCAGAAGCAGGCAGATCTCTATGAGAAGACAGCCTGGTCTGCATAGTGAGTTCTAGGACAGAGGACAGTAGGGCTACATAGTGAGTCCCTGTCTTAAAAAATAAAAATAAAAAAATAAATGGAAGAAAGAAAGGAAAGAATGAAGCAAGCAAAACCAAGACATAGGAGCAAGCCAGGAAGCAGTCTCTCTCCATTGGCTCCTGATTTCAGTTCCTACCTTAGCCTCCCTTGTGATAGACTGTAACTTGTAAGCTAAAAAAAAAAGCCCTTTCCTCTCCAACTTGCCTTTAGTTATAGTGTTTATCACAGCAACAGAAAGCAGAGTGAAACAGGTATCTTTGTAGAGCTCTCTGGCTAACAGAAAGACATCTCTCCGCACGCCCTCTCAACCCACTTGGCACTGCTGCCATTCTCAGCTACCGGACCACCCACATCTTCATGACATCAGAACGCAAACATCACAGGGCAGATCGTGTGTCTCGTCATTTATGAAATCAACTGTCCTTTCCCTGATGCTTTAAGCATGAAAGAAATCCAATAGAAAAAGGAATTGGATTCAAAGTCAGTAACAATCTCTGTGAAGATCAATCAAATTTGTCCCACGTCAGTTTTCAGCCCTGAGCCCATCAGGGCTGATTCAGCCTAACACAGACACATTGTATGAGGAGAGCA
Source organism: Lophiomys imhausi (assembly GCA_907164525.1). NCBI lineage: Eukaryota > Metazoa > Chordata > Mammalia > Rodentia > Muridae > Lophiomys > Lophiomys imhausi. The sequence continues at coordinate 4,258,194 of CAJQZJ010032348.1, read as the reverse complement.
GCTAAGTGCACATGCCCTCCTCATGGCCAATAAAAAGTATGCCCAGAAAATATCCTAACTGGCACTACAGTCACATGGCAAGCACTCGCCCAGTCACAGAGGGCAGCCAAATTACAGGTCAGAGATGCAGATAGTATCACTGTCCTCAAGACTGATGAGATGATAAAAGCCAAAGTGGAAGTTATAAAAAGTAAGAGGGATTGGAGGGTCAATGTGATGTAAGACCCAACCCTGAGAAGGCAGGAGCCTTGCAAATCTTCTTCCAGGAAAAGAGATGATTAAACCAATGAAATAGCAAATGCAAATAAACATGGGGCCTTCAAGAGAGGAGGCTGATCCTCTCTTGAATCCCAGATCCCCAGACCCTGAGGAGAACTGAAGGCACTACAAAGTAGGGGGTTGTAAATTGTGGTAAGAAAAACACAACTAACATTTACCATCTTTTTTTATGTTTATTTGTTACTTCAGGTTACATCTCCATCATAGTGCCCTCTTTCCACCCCTCCCATCCCGCCCTCCCACTCTCTACCCCCATCCCTTCCATCCCACTCCTCCAGAGTGGAGTCTCCCTACAAAACAATCCCCCGCCCCAGTTCAGCAGTCATATGAGAGCCAAGAGCCTCCTCATACACTGGGGGCCCACAAGGCAGCACCACTAGGGCAAAGTGTCTCATTGATGGGTAACAAAGTCTATGTTCATGTTCCCTTTGGTGCATTGGTTGTATACAGTTTGGTAGTGGTAGGTTCATTCACTTTGTGGTGAAATTGGTCCCCAGAGTTATTTATATTTTGAAAATCCATCCTGTAGCCATTCTTTCTGTCTCTATGAATCTGTCTCCTCTAAGCTGAACAAATAGTTCAATTCATATAAGAAGATTCACAGTATCACATAGTATATATACCAGGCATGGTAGTATACTCCTGTAATTCCAGCACTTAGGATGCTAAGGAAAGAAAAACACAAGTTAGAAGCCAGACCTGGCTACATAGTGAAACTATGGCCAGCCTGAGCTACAGCATGTGTTCCCTGTCTTAAAAAGTATGTGTCTTTTTGTGACTGTCTAATTACATTTAGCACATTATCCACAGTTCAACTATGCTGTAACCTGTCAGAATTTCTTTCCATTTAATACCATCATGTGTATATACAATGTGCATTTATCCATTCATCTATCCGTTAGTATATGCACTGTGGTCATGTCCATGAGTATGAGCATCTCTTGAAGGCCTTGTCTTCTACTCTTTGGGGTATGTATTTAGAAGTGGGGCCTCTGCATCATATGATGATTCTATATTTGGATTTTTGAGGCACCATCATATCCTTTCTAGAGTGAGGAAACACTGAAGGCCCTCTGAGGGTATTAAATGAGAGTGACATAATTTTATTTATATTTTTTAAAATATCACTCTGGCTTTGATAACACACTGAATGAATGGGTTACAGGGGGGGGAAAGGATTGCAGGGGGGTTGCTGTGGTTAAATGGTCATATTGAGGTCTTGGAAGAGAGATAATGGCCTTCCCATAGAGGCATTGCAGATGTGGCTGCTGTGTCACATGTGCCTCAGTAGGTGACAGAGAGGAGAGAGGTTATGTCTATATTAAGTGTTCTGACTCATGAACATCTGAATGAAAAGTACCCTAGCATTCCCTGAAAAAAACTAAACCTGACCCTCGCTTCAACTGTAGATAGAATGCTGTCCGAAAAGGACAAACTTGGAAGCAGGTAAGTCAACAGCCTAGCTCTACCAAAGCAGGGTAGGCAAGTTCTTCATAATTCTTGCTTCACAGTTAATGTCTGTCAGAGATACTGGGCCAAAAAGCTAAATATAGATGCTCATTGTATTGAAAGAAATTGGGGACTGTCCAGGAAGCCAGTTGTCTGACATTTCTTAGTTTTAGAAGCTGCTGGCTCTGTACTTCCTGTTTATTCAGATATATTTACCTTTTCAGGTCTCTGATGTGATTGAAGACTAGATACTTATAGTCTCACAGGTAAATTTTAAGTTGTTTAAGAATTAAAAGGATATTCAAGATCTAAGAAGATGTTTTTAAGCTGGTAATGTAAGTTAGAATGGAAACTGAGTTAGGTATATAACTTTAAACTCATTGAAATAGATAGCTAGATAATAGAATATTCTTATTAGTTGACAAAAACACATGGACTAGACATTGGGAATGTATATTATACCTTATAATTTTCATAATCATGGCCTAATTGTTCTTACTGTTTTGTATTGTATTAACTGTTATTTAAAAAGAGCCTTTTATTGGACTAAAAGGGGGAGCTGTGGGGGGGGGAGATACACCTTAAATCAAAAAAAAAAAACCAGATAGGAGGGGGAGGGGAAAGAGGGTAAGAGGGTGGGAGGGGGGGGGGGGGGGGGGAGGGGCTATGATTGTGATATAACTTGAAGAAATAAATAAATGTTAAAAAAAAGCAAACCTGAGAACACCACCAGTTCAGCACCAAGGGGCCCAGACAGGGAGCTAATCTGTGATGACCACCAGTCCAGCATCAGGCAAGTACCAGATAGGCTCCCAGGACAGGAAGCAAACCAGAGACTACAAGAACCCTGCCTGGCACCACAAAACCCAGGCAGATGGCCACCCAGGAGAGTTGGACAAGGAGTAAGCCCAAGATAACCACCAGACTGGTACCATGGGGCCTGGTTAGGAAGCTAGCCTGAGATGAGCACCAATCTGGTGCCATGCAGTCTGGGATTCAGATCACACTATAGATGACCTCCTGCTAGCAACCATAATGTGCAATGCACAAGTGGGGGCACAGCACTCCTAAGACCACTCCTGGGACAATCCCAGACACTCTAAGACCACAGGTACCACTAAGAGAAGCAACTAAGTGGTGGAGAAATGGAAGAGAAACAGAAACAGAAAGATATGTGCACAATGAAGAAAGGTAGAACTGGGCACTTGATGGTAGTGAAGAACAACCTGATGTGTGTAGCCAGTGAAGCCACCTAGGATCATGGTAGGGTCCTGGCCTCTACTGCCAACAGGGGCCAAATCTGGGTAAATGGTCCTGCAGCAGCAGGAGTCTGTTACCACCAAAAGCCGGGTAGATATCCCTGGTCTGGGCTGCCACCTTGGGGACATATTGATGTCTGAGAGCTGTGTAGAACTAGCCTATCCCTGACCTGGGCATCATTGGAGAAGTGGCCATAGAGGCATGAGAACAGAAGGGCTGACCCTGACTCTAGCCAGCTGCAGTACTTGAGAGAGCAAGCCCTGCATACTTCGAGAATTGTGAGTGAGCTAGTCTGAAGGATATAGGCTTGGGAGAGCTGGCCCTACCACTCATCTCCCTGTGGTGGCATGGACAAGGAAAGAGATCCTCCTCTCCCTCATCCCTCAGGTGCAAGATGTGGCCCTGGGGTCATGAGAGCAGAAGAGCTGTCCCTGTCCTCCACTAGCTGCAGCACTCGGGAAAGCAAGCCCTGCAACTTGCCTGGGCAGCACAGTAGAGCTGGCCCTGGAGGTAGGGGTTGTGGGTGAGCCAGTCCTGAGGGTATGAGTGTGGGAAAGCTAGCCCTGACTTTTGTTTGCTTTTTGGTGGTGTTGGTAAGGAAGAGATTCCCTCCCCTCCCTGGTCCCAATGCAGTCACAAGAGCAGGAGAGCTGTCCCTGCCCCTCACATGCTGTACCAATCAGGAGAGCAGACCCTGTACCTCATCTTGGCACCACAGTGGAGCTTGCCCTGGATATGGGGGTTGCAGGCCCAGAACTGGGCTTTGAATTGGTCCACCCCAGCATCTACCCCATGGATGAACTTCTGGAGTGCATGAAGAGGCCAGTTCCACAGACCCAAAACTACAGGATCTCTATGACACAGGACAACAATAGGATATCTGAGAGGAATCCCATTGAGGTTCCAATATTGACAAAGTAATAGAAGCCAGAGGCCTCATATCAGATCAAAGAGTAATTGTAATGAGCATTTGTAAGCAAAAAGTGTGGACAAAAGGAGATATTGTGAGACACACTGTGATACATTACAGCTTCTACAGTGAGTTTTTTTGGTTTGTTTGTTGTTAGTTTTTTTTTTTTT
>CAJQZJ010032348.1:4241690-4254116 GCA_907164525.1 Lophiomys imhausi | reverse complement strand
GAACAGTTTACAAAGGGCACCCAGAGATGCCAAAGCTTGTCCCTCCTTTGCTTGTGCCCTCCACCTTCACACTTTTTATAACCTCAATTTTAATTTAGCCTTTATCTGTCAGCCCTCTCTGACTCCTCATAGCTCATCCTCAGGCTGAAGCTCTAGGAAAACATCACCAGCTAGTGGATGAGGTGCTAGCAGGGATGCCAGATCTACTGCAGGCTCCATCAGTCCAGAAAAGTTGCTCTGTTGGCACACAGGCTGGCAGGAAGTGGGAGCACATGCATCTCTGGAGGCTTGAGAGCTGGCCAATCAGTAGTCCAACAGCTTAACAGCAGCTCCACAGGCTCTGCAGGGTCACCTGAGACCACTTCACCAGGGCCAGGCTCCAGCTGAGAGTTACCTTGTCCACAGGTCTGGCCTCTTATCTCAGAGTCCCCTAGAGCAATGTTTTTCCTGCAGGCTACTTGTCCTGTCAAACATACTTCATAGATAAAGGAACACTTTGAGGAGGCGGGATTTATTTTTTTTTAAAAAGTATTCCGCAAGTACTTACTAAAGACCTAGCATGTTCTTAAGTGCTGATGGCAGGGACAGAGACACCACACTCTGATGGTGCCTTTGAAGAGCCTTTGGCAAAGGCACACTGAAAGTGAAGTCACACGCAACATGGTGAAGAAAAGATGATGTGGACTGATGGCTGTTAGAAGAGAGTAGGACTTTTCTCTAAGGAAAAACACAACTTAGGCAGGGAAGAGAGGGGAAGGGTGGGAAGGGAGGAAAGTATGCAACAAAGAGGAGAAAGTGCTTCATTCAAGACAGGAAATATAAAAAGGCAGGGAGCTTGGGACAGGGTGGAGAAGCAGGGGTAGGTTGCTATGAGATCCATCTATTAGAGAAGTGGGTCAGAGGTGCACAAGGACAATGCCCTGAGCATCAGGCTTGAAACTTCATAGCTGTTACCTCACTCAGTGGCCACAGCTACCTGTGAGGGGTAAAACATGAGTTCTTGCCTCTATTTCATAGATGCACTAAAAGTTTTTCAAGGCCTGGGGAGATGGCTCAGTTGGTAAGCACTTGCCTATAAGCAAGAGGACTTGAGAGTGATTCCCAGGACCCATATTTTAAAAAGCTGAGTACAGTGGCACACACTTGTAATATAGCAGGTGAGGCAGTAGAGAAAGACAGATCCTCGGACTCACTGTCTGCCTGCCTAGGCTACTTATTAGTAAGTTCTAGGCCAGTGAGAGAGTCTGTCTCACACAAAAGTAGACAGTACCTGAGGAACACCTTTGGTGGTCTTCTGACTTCCACATACCCATAAACACACATACATGCAAACATATGCATGTACATGCTCAGCTGTTGGGCCTGGCCACCAGCCACTGAGCAAGTAAGCAGCAGCGTTCACTGTACACACCCACAGCACTCCTCCCTGCACTGTTATGGCCGTCATTGTTGCTTGGTCTTCTGGTGCTGTTTGCTTCTTAAATGGTTGGTATATGTGCAAGGCAGAATAGAGAGAGTCTGCTCAACACATTGTTTCTGGCCTAAGTGAAGAGGATTTCTCTCCCAGGACCACAGTGTGACAGGAGGAGGAATGCCATCCACTCTTGTGGGCAGCATGGCTACTCTGAGTCCTTCAGACCTCCTGTCCTCAGAGTCGGCAAGTGACATTGCAGTCTGTGTGGGACAAACAGTTCTTCCCAGGGATGCGTGGCTTGGCCAACTGGCTTGCCATGGCCAATAGAAAATGAGCAGAAGTAAGAGAGAGCCACAACTTCATGGGCACCTCTGGAAGCATTATGTGTCTTTTTGCCATTGTTAAGAGAATGTGATGAGAGCCATGCAAGGACCCCAGAAAACAAATACCAAGAGCCCCATGAAGAGCTGACCCACAATGGCAGCCAGCAGCCAAGTCCAGTCCCAACTATGCATCACTCATCTGTCCAGGCAGACACATCTGAGGCCTGGACTGGAGAAAATGTCTACGGGAACCTCATAACAAGAGGAAATCAGCCTCCCAACTTCTAACCCACTGTTGTTCACTGTACCACCCGATCTCATCGAACGGATTCCCTTCAGGCTGCAAGAAAATCGAGGAAATCTGAGATGCCAACCAAGTAAGTTATTAGGCAGTCAAAAGCATGAAAGCAAGATTGGACCTGGCTAATCCCTCCACAGTTCAGAGTCATTGGTCTAAAAGAGTCCCTGTTGATTTCCCAAGAAGACCTTTAGATGCTCCAATGGGCACCTGGGAGCATTGGAGCACAATCTATTAACCCTATCATCTTCCAAGGTGTCACTCTCTTGCATGAAGAAATGCACCTTAGTACTTTTTCCCCTTTTTGAATTTGTGTTTTATTACTAAGCTCTGTGTTACTCAAAAATAACACCACCACCCCTCACCCAGTGACTTTACATGTTCTCTGCTTTGCACAGATTAGGAGCCAGGCTGAACGGTGCTTTGTCAATATCATTCCTATAAATACTATTGTCATTTTGAGATCCATACAATTACAGGTTGGTAGGGCTAGAGTAGAACTCAGGGAACATCAGTTCTAGCCACGTCATTTCACACATAAGAACATGGAGGCCCACAGTGGGTAGTTTGTCTGCTGCAGGTCACACAGCTAGTTAGGAGCAGAGCAGTCAGTGCCATGGGAGAGATTAGCAGGACCCATTCTGGAAACAGGCAATAAGCTCCTGCTTCAGGGAGTCTTTGAAAGTGGGTCCCTCTGTATCTGTGAAGATGCCGAGTGCCAGAATCCTGCCTGCCCTTAGGCTTTAAAGTGGCTGAATAACACAGGGAAAATGACCCTGACTCCCATTGTGGGCATCATACAAATCTCCATCAGCTATGGAGAAAGGATCTACACCACAGAAATTGGTAAATGCTACAGTTTGAAGATATCAGAGTTTTTCCTTCTTCCCAGAGTCAGTTTGCCAACACTATGCCCTGTCCCTCTTCCCTTGGACTGATAGCCTTCAAGCTAAGATGACCTTCCTGGACAAGGGATGCAGCTCAGTTAGCAGAGCACTTTTCTAGCAGGTACTGATAACCCATAACTGAGGATGGTGCACACCTATCATGCAGAATTTGGAAGGTAAATGCAGGAAACAGTTCAACACTTGCTTGAACTACATAAGACTGTCTGAAAAACAAACAAAGCATCAACTTACACACAGACGGAGACATTCAGAGAGAGAGGACAGGGACAAAATTATCAAGAATAAAATAGCTTCCACCCAGATCCCTGTCAACAAGGTGCCATGAGCTTTGTCCCTATGCCTGATTCACATCTGCCTGATGTGACCCCTCAGAATTCCATAACCCCAGGGTCCTACTACTTCAATGCTGCAGCTTTTCAGTGTTCTCCAGTTTGAACAAGTGGGGGCAACCCTACACAGGACTAAAAGAAAAAACAATAAGGAAAAAAACTAAAAATTTTGGCTAAAATCAAATTTTTAAATCTCTGTATATTAAAAAACATACAAAAATATATATGTTGCATGTCAATACACATGACACAAAGGCGCAGCTTAATATATGTCATAGCCTAATATGTAGAAAGTAAGTCCAAATCAATAAGAAAAAGATGAACATTCTAACAAAAGCAAAAGCAATTGACAATGGGTCAAAAGTTCAGTAAACATAAAGTGCCTGATAGCAATAGTAATCAAAAAAAGGTATATTTCACTTGTGGAAATTATCAAAGTTTTAAAAATAATGGCTCAGACAATGTTAATGAAGTTGTAAAGAAATGGAGTCTCTCAAACTCTGTTAGTGAGAAAATAAATTAGTACAAATCTTCTGGAAAGTTTTTGCCATAACATTAAAACCCCGTCAGTATGCACGCTTTTTGATGCAGAAATAGCACTTCTAAGAACTTATCCTCGGGCAGGCCTCTGAATTGCAAAGATGCACACACATAGTTACTAGTCATGGTGTTATTTATAACAACAAAATTTATAAGCAACCTAATGTTCCAATAACAGGGGGATGTTTTTAAAGCAAATTGTGGATTCCTATATAATGATGTACTTTGCAGGCACTAAAAATCAAGGTATTATAAAATATGTTCAAAACATAATGCAAAGTGGGGAAAGGCAGTCTATAAATTAGTATCTAAGTCACTTTCTTAAGACCTACACAAATATATAACGGGGGGGGGGGGACCTAACCGCAGTTCTCTAGCTTTTTTTTCACTTGCAATTTTTTTAGGGTATACATGTTGACTCTTTTGATGTTTTTTTTTATAAATACTTTATTTTTTTTTCTTCAAGTTACATCTCAGTCACAAACCCCTCCCTATTCCCCCTTCCTATCCCACCCTTCCACCCTCTTCCCCCAGAAGTTTCCCCTTTCAGTCCAACAGATGGTTCCTTCTCTTATAACAGTAAGTATTATACAAAACAACAGATATAAATATGCCACATTTATGAGAGTTAAATGGCCCAGTATACCTTCCCAATGTCCAGTTTATACATATTTGGCCCCTGACTTTAACATTCTACTATCTAACCATCTCCATGAGTTTAAAGGTCTATATCTGACTCAACATTCATACTAACTTGCAACACACTTTTAAGAGTATCTTCTTAGATCTATAACACCCTCTTGATTCCTAAACAACTCAAAATTTAACTATGAGACTCTAGCTGTCTATTCTTCAACCACCTCAGAGACCTGAGAGGGAGGGATAAATATATCTGCTTATATAGGAAGTGCAGGGCCTGCAGCTTCCAAAACTAAGAAAGGACATACCAATGACTGCCTGGACAGTTCCCATTTTCTCTCCATACATTCCTGCATCAGTCTTCAGCCTTTGGGTCCTGTTTCTCTGACAGACATTTGTTGTAGAGCCGGGATTATGAAGGACTTACCTACCCTGTCTTGGCAGAGTTAGGCTGTCGACTTCCCTGCTACCAAGTTTTGTCCTTTTTGGACAGCAGTCTGTCTGCAGTTGGTGCAAGGGGTTTTTTCATGCCAAGAGATAGGCTTGCCACTAATTCAACCATCTTACAGTGGAGGTTCTTCAATGCTTATCTTCTACTTGGAGTAGAATAGGGGGTGCTGTCAGGCGCTGATATGTCTCGATATCAAAAAAAAAAGAAAATCTTGATTTAAGATAACATCTTTGAATGCCATATTCTGCAGATCTCTTGGGGTTTTTGAAGATGCCCTATCCATCTCTGTATTTAGATAAGCAAATGTTGCTTGTCTCTTAGCAACTTGATTACTGGGTAGTTTAGAGAATATCTGTGATAGACTGTCATAGTAGCTAACAAAGTGACATGTTTGCATGACTAGGAGTTTGTTTTACTTAACTATCCTAGACCGTTTTAGATGGTTGGTATCAAGAGGCCAGAGCTTCACATTTTATTTTTAAGTATCTCTAGGTATGATACCATTAGGAAGTGTTACCTTTAATTTTGTATCAATATACAAAGATCTATTCAATTGTGGTTAAATATACTCTTAATTATGTATCAATATACAAAGGTCAATGCCTATGTAGCCCAATACAATCTTAATATTACGTCCATATACAAGGGTCAATACCATTGTGGCCAACTATAATCTTAATATTGTATCAATATACAAAGATCAATACCGATGTAATCCAATACAATCTTATTTTTGCACAATAAACAATGGTCAATACCACTTTAGCCAAATAAACTACTAATTTTATATCAATATACAAAGGTATAAGGGCATATTCAATAATCTGCCCCTTCTTCTTGGACCTTCCTGTGCTATGTCTATATCTCATTTTTCTCAAGCCTATGCAGTCCTACATAGGAGAGGAAGAAGGATACAGAAAAGGAAAAGTAGGAAGTCCCTGGGGCTAACCTCCAAAACCCATTAAACAGGACCATTTATCAGCTTGTAATCTCTTCCCCTAAATATCGGAGTTTTCAGTTATCCTTCAAATAACCTAAAAGAAGGGCAGCGAAACACCTTCCCCACCCTCTGGGCATGGGACGTCACTCTCTTAAAGTGACTTCCTGCTGATTTGGGTCGTAGTAGACCTGTTTGGGGCCCGAACCCAAATGGAAAAAATGGTTAAAAATGTTAGTACACTCCTTTTATGTTCAGTCCTTCTGTTCTCAGCTGTTTAGATGACCTAAGGGGTTTGTAGGCAGAAGCTGATCTTGCAGGCTTCACTGAGGTTCCTGCCGGGGCATTGTGTAGAGCTGAATGGTCCCAGCGACATTGAATTGCCGTGGTGGTTGCAGGCCCCCGATGGAGACAGCTATTGAGGAAGTCTGCCAGGCCGAATCAACTAGGTCACTCGTCCTCCTTGGTGCCTGATTCTGCTCTCTGCTGTGGTTTCCGCTGTCCAGCCGTCCAGGTTTTCTTCTCAGCGCATGCTTTTCTATCACAATTGGAGACAGCACACATGCTCAGACCCTGGATTAGCTCCTGATTCCATCACCAGCCCCATGAGTTAGGACTAGTTACTACCTTCTTGTATGCCTCCATTTCTAGCTACTGGAGCCAACACTTCATAGGCAGAAATGTCAACCAGAATTAAATAAGATAATCTTCATGAAGTGCTCAGCACAATGTTTGGAATGTGGAGGAAAGCTGGTCAGTGTTAGCTACCACTATCTGAAAATGAAAAGCAACTAGTATTTACAAAGAGAAAGGGATATATTTGAAATTTGGCTTTGGGCTCTGTGAGGGGACTACCAAATGCCACCTAAATGCTTATCCAGTTGGAAGGTCAGCTGTATCAAAGTGGGGAAGGAATCCCTTTGAAGGAGAATGCCCCATTGAGCCCTGCACTAAAGAGGGTCACTTCTTGCCACTCATCCCTGCTAATGTTCTAATTCTTCTATCTACAACGTTGCTACATCCACGACAAACCCAAATTTATCTCAGGAAATTACAAAACAGCAACAATTGTTAAACAACATTAAACCCCTCTAAGAATCCCATCAGGTCAAAGGCCAGTCTGCTGATATAGAATTGGCTTGCAGTTGCATAGTAGCCTTGCATCTCAGGACTTATGGATATGTAGTCTCTGTAAATGTATACCAGGAAGAAACAGAGATGCAGTAATTATCTTTCAAATGACTCCTGCTTTGTAAAGTCTGGAAAACAAGTCAGCATGACTTGTCAGAACCCTGTGTCCCTCCCTCTCAGAGATGGTGGCCAACATTGACATTGTTCCCAAACCAGTAAGAATGGCCTCCCTGCAGGGAATATCCCACATCAGGTGGAGGATGAGGGACGGAGCTGTCACTAAGTTGATAGAGTGCTTGCCTGGGTAGAGGCTGAAATTTTCCACTTTGGGAAGAGCACCCTTATATCTAGGCCATTGCAGGACTAAGGATCATTCCAGGCCCTCTGGGCACATGGCCTTGTGTGCCTGTATCTCATTCTGAATGCTGAGTTTAGTCCCCCTGGCTAGAATCTTCTTCCTTCTTGATCCTACTCTCAGGAGAGCAGCCACCTCAGACTTCTTCCAGCTGCACAGTGGCATCCCCTCAACCCACAATGGCTCACTGACTTCATTTCCTAAGAGGCACAGTGACATGGATGCCTTCTGTCTTAGCTCCCAATCCCTTTGTTGTACACTGCCCCAAGGCTGGAATAGCACATAACAGGTTGAAATGTGCAGTCCAAAAACTTCCAAAAGGCAAGGAACACTAGCCAAAAGAGGTCTTAGCCCTTCCAATTACCATGCTGTGCTGTGACCCTGATATAGTGAGAAAATTGTGCTGGGGGGGGGAAGTCTATACATAGAGAGTTATTTGGCAGAAACAGTCTTTTCTACAGAAAGCTATGGTGATATGAATTCGCTGGGCTTTTCATTCCTATTGAGGCCCTGGTTGTCCCTGTGTAGAGCACAAGGTAGAGATGGCCCCTCCCTCATGAAGATCATATTCAGCAGCAATCTTCCCAAGGCTAGTCACCAGCCCAGTAGAGGGACTCCATCTGACCTCAGGATCCACCATGCCCAATCTGTCATTTAAACCTACAAACTGGAGTCAAGTGGGGGACTAATGGTCACCAAATGCCCTGGAAGAAAACTATAAGCCAAACATCTGGTAACATCCTTTTTCCAGCTATGCAATCCTGGCCTAGCTCTTATCCTTTATCAAGGCCCAGTCTCCTCCTCTGTGGAATGGAGAACAGTCCCCACCACACAGGTTTGTGGTGAGGTCTAATAAGATGATGAATAGTGAGTATATGGGACTTAGTAAGAGGTTACTCAAGGACAGTCATTATCATAAGCAATATCTATGGCCATCCTGCCCACAGAAATGCTGCTCACCCAACAGCAAATACCAAGAGTCCTTAACAATGTTTAGAGTTCATCTTAATTCTTCTCTGTGTCTCTCACCTACCACCCTGGCAGGCATACTGTAGAACACATGGTCTTAAATATTTGTTGAAGGGATGACTTTATGGATGTCATTTTGTCTCTGAAATGTGCCTTCTGTGTTTTATCATTTTGTGAGTGATATATTATCCTGTGACATTTTGAATTTCCATCGAATCATGCAACTAGGTTAAATTCTTATTTATCTCTAAGGCCCTGAGCAGTATACAGTTCTTTTCCTCCACACGATCCTGCTCACACTGACCCTAAGTTCTAAGCCAAGGGGGGGTCCCTTTGTATAGCCAACCACCCTGAGGCTTTGCACTTTAGAACAATTGATTATTGTTCTAAATGGTTCTAATTTCTAACTCTGTGGGCCAACTCATTCTTCTGCTTGCCCTACCTGCACTTCCTCATTTGGTTGCAGTTAGACAACAATAATCCAAGATGGCCTCCACTCAGCTTTCTCTCTCCAACTACAGCACCTGAGTCCAGGTTTCCATACATAGAAGAAGGCAAAAATCATTAGCTGGAAACTAGGCTCTGAAACTAGCTAAGCATCACTTCAACAACACTTATTGGCTGAAGCAAGTCCTAAGAAAATACAATATGGAAGAAGGGAGAAATAAAGCCTAGCAGAAGAAGAATCTCTCTCTCTCTCTCTCTCTCTCTCTCTCTCTCTCTCTCTTTAGGTATTTTAAAGAAGGCTTCCTTATATACCCCTGGCTAGCTTCCAACACACAAAGATCTCCTGCCTCTGCCTCCAGAGTGCTGGAATTAAAAGTCTATGCCATCATAAGTGTCCAGACTCTACCTCTTGATGAAATAAGTTTCAAGAAATTTTGGTCATGTTTTCAAACCTGATCAAAAATCATAAATATAAGCTGAACTTAACCAGGTCAGTTAAAGAAATGTACATAGAATTCAACTCACAGAGGCTTCAGGGGAGTACACATTCTTCTCTGTGTACTCCGGGATCCAGAACAAGTCTAAAGTATCTGAAATTGGAAGATATACTAGGGCTTTTTAAGGTCAGTCAGAAATTTACTCTTCCTGGGTGATTTAATTTACTCTCATTATTTCAGCATCATCTATATGCTAATGACCTCCAAATATTACCTCCAGCTCAGTTGCTGACTCACATAGTCATCTTTTGAGTTGTCCCCAAACTTGCTCCTTCAACAGTCTTTTCAGTCTTAGGAGACTCATCAGCCACCCAGCTGATTGACCACAAATCAAGTTTGTCCTCAGTTGCTCTCTCTCTCTCTCTCTCTCTCTCTCTCTCTCTCTCTCTCTCCCTCCCTCCCTCACCTCCTACCTTCAATTCTAAACCCTGTCAGTTCTGCCTCCAAGCCATCTCCCTCCCAATTTTCCAAAGCTGATATTTTTTAAAAGCCTTCCTCAAAATAAATGGCTGAATATGACAGAACTGTATTATCTAATACAAGTCTAAAGTCAAGGTATATATAGATCCATGGTCTCACTGTGAGTCAGCCTCTTCCTAGCTTCTGGTTTGCATTGGCTTGCATTGCTTCAGTCTATCCTCTGCCTCAGTGGTTATCATAGGGTGCAAGCGATCTACATTCCAGTCATGATGGGTTAGGCTTACCCTAATCCAATGTGATCTCATTTTAATACATCTATAAAGATCATATAAGAACATTTACAGACACTAGCAGTTAGTGAGGCCTTTAATATATCTTTGTGGGGAAATACAATACAACTCATTAAAGCTACTATTATACTAGTTCAAGCCAGCATCAAGTTCTCTCTGTAATCAACTCTTTTATTCAAGACTGTTTCACACTTGTCCTCTACAACAAAAGCTCAGGACAGAATCTAAACTCCTTGAGCAGAATTCAAATTACAAAACCCTGACATGTATAGCCTCTCCAAGACTATGTCCCCTACTGCCTTCCTTACTACCCTCAGGACAGCCACACCAAGCTCCTCCCTGTCCCAACAAGATGGGCTCACCCAAGGGAAAAGCTTTCCCCTAATACTTCATGGACTGACAACCCCAGAATCCTAATAACTCATTCTTCTTGTCACCCAGATACAGATAGGCATAGATGTCACCCCATCAGAGATCTCTCAATTCTTTATTTTCAAACTTTTGTTAATTTGATTCCTTTCAAATCATTCTAAGTATATATTTTATTTCTTTATTTCCAATTTATTCCCTATAGTCCCCAAGTATAATGTGAGCAAAGACTCTGCCTCCCTCCTTGTAACATTCTCCATTCCCAGATTAATGGTGGACATAACGTAAGTGATATGTGAATACTTGCTGAAGGAGAGAACTGCCCCTTGATGGCCAAACGGACAGTTTTCTATCTCTGTCCTGTAGAATCTTCTGATTTAATAAGACCAAACATTTCTTCTACTTAAAATTCCTGACTACTTATTTCTACCCAAAGATATCACCAACCTTAGGCCATGGTCTACTATAATTCATATAAATTCATATAAATCATAGATAGAATAATGCCTTCCAAAAGATGCCCATTGTCCTAATCCTTTGCACCTGAGACTGCCTTACATGGTGAAAGATTCATATTGGAAGATAATTTTATCCCAGGGATCTTTACAAAGGGAAGGCAGAAGAGTCAGGATCAGGCTAAACAGTTCTGTAATCAAGTTGAAGGCCACAAGCCTAGGAATATGGCACAGCCACTAGAAAAGGTCAGGAATAGGCTGTCACCCAACACAACCAGAAGGGACTCAGTTTCATTGCCGCCATAGAAGCGATTTCAATACTGAAAGAAAATTAATTTGTCTGTTTTATGTGGTTAATTTTGTAGTGGCTTGCTATGGCAACCATGGATAATTAGCTCTGCTCTCTTTTCCTTCCTTTGTACATGTTCTTTGAATGATTTAATCTTCACCTATATATGTAGAGATCATCTGTAACTGGATGAATGTTTCTTCTCCAAATTTCAGACCTCTGTACCCAACAGCTTATTTACCACCCACTACTGGATGTCCTGTGAGTACCCCAAATTAAATTCATCTTCAGCTCAGATATTTTTCCTGTCAGCCCTGATGTGGTCCTAAATCATCTTCCTTGTCTAGCTAACAGGATCACTGTGTACATCTTCCCAAACATGGCTCCTAAGGGCCCCTCTGCTTCTCTCCAGTATCCAAAAGATCCCTAGGCTCTGCTCCTTTACTGTTTTCAACTCATCCCCTCTCCTCCCCTGCTTCCACTATAGCCCTCTCTATCTTTTAAGGATTCCTACCTAACCTCCTGGCCTCTATCCATGAACCCCTCAAATCCATCTCTGTGTTACATTTTTCTTTCTAAAATGCAAATATCTCATCACATCTCCCTGCCCGCAGACTCCTCTTTAAGATAAAAGTCAAGTTGCTAAACATGGCTTACACGGCTTTCCTCTGCCTTCCTCCCACCCGTCACCCCAGCCTCACCTCTTCTGCACCATACCCCTGCTTCCCACTACCCTAAACACAACCTTCTTGTAGAAGATGGGGAAGAAAGGTTGTTTATCGAGGCCAAATCTTTCCTTCACTAATTGCCTCCTATTTAAAACCTCAATTTGGATGACTCTGGATTCAAAAGAAGTAGAAATACCCTTTCCAGATCAGACAAATGCACACATATAAATTCAGCTCTCATTTCTCCTCAAGGTACATTGAACAAAAGAAAAATCACACTCTAAAATGCAAATTCATGCAATATTCATTCCCTTATAGATATGCCCACCCACAGAAACACAAATACAGAAGATATAGACAGATGCTCTTCCAACTGCAAATACCTTCCCATAACTCCCCTTCAAATCCTCTTATGCAGACACAGTCTGAAGCCACAAGCATCCAAAGTAGGAGAAGCAAAGATCTTTGAGGGCTTAGAGAGAAAAAGAACAAATAGGTAAGTGGGTAGAAAAGGGAAACAAAAAAAAAAGGCCATGAAAGAGTCACCTAGGATGTATTTATTCATCAGCATTCCCTGAGATCTGGCAAGGTCAACTATACACTCTATACAATAAAGATACAAAGACTATTCCAGGCAGAGCCCTTGGCTGCACACACACACACACACACACACACACACACACACACACACACACAC
>CAJQZJ010032348.1:4220498-4241680 GCA_907164525.1 Lophiomys imhausi | reverse complement strand
ACACACACACACACACACACACACACACACACACACACACACACACAGAAGAACTACTTAAAGAACAGAAGATAGTCCATGTTTCCCAACTTGAGGAGGCATGAGTTCACCTGTACAGCTGTCAACTCTGGGTGATTCTTCTTCTACAAGCAATTAAAAATAAACAAAGGTCTCCCACTTTCTTTACCTGGAAAGATATCATTGAGGCATTAGGGATATGGCTCAGTCATGAAGTTCCTGCCTTGCATGCACAAGGATCTGAGTTGAATCTCTAGCACCCACCTAAGAGTGATTGACATGATGATAGGCATGGGGAGGCAGAGAGAGGAGGCTCCCTGGAACTGCCGGTCAGTCAGCCTGGCATAACTGATAAGCTTCAGCCAGTGAGAAACCTGCATCAAAGGGACTGCATAGCCTTCCTGAAGATAACACCTGAGACTGACCTCTGCTTCCACACTGTGAACAAATGCATGACCACCCACACACAAGTACACATACAGGGGACATTAAAAAACATAGCCAAGAGAAACCACTGGGCTGACTTTATGCAGGATCCAGAAGCCAAGAAAGCTATGCACAGCAGGGCCAGGAAGAGTTAACTCTGCTGGGAATGGCCCTAGAGGGAAAGGTAGATCTGAGAATAATCCTCGGGGACAGAATCCCTGGCCTGAGAGCCAGCGAGTGGGATGGAAAACAGTCCTCACTCAACCTTCCCTCAGGAGCTGGGAAGAGAGCTCCCAAGTGATAAGGAGTGAAGCTAAGGGGCAGGCCAAGGGTGTTCTGGGGCTGGGGAGTCATCAGGATTTCTGTTGCCTTAGGACAAAGCTTTGAGTCACAGGCCTGCAGTGAGGCTTGCTGACTGACTCAGCATGCTACCTAAAGCAACCTTAAATGATTTCCTCAGAAAAGTAATTATGCTGGAGTTAAAGGTCAAGTAGCAAATAATGACCCCCCACAACATCAGGCTCATTTCCCCTCTTATCTAGAGTTAAGGTTATGTGACTAGCCTTGTCCACCTAACCCCAAAGTCCTCGCAGTCTTAGGCTTTTGGTGAACCCACTACAGCACCCTAGCCTAAAGGATGTGAAGCCTTGAGTCTGTTCTGTAGAATGCCCTTCACCCTGGCTCCTTCCTTGAACTCCACTGATGATAAATGAGCCTGTACTTTCCTTTTGTCCAAGTCTCCAAAGTCTTGCCAGCCCTACTTCTGCCTCTGTCGGTAAGAAAATAACTGTTCCTGAGCCCTGTGCCTGAGCCTGCACCCTTGTTCTCTGTAGGCAAGAAGACAAGACTTCCAACCCAACTGCATGGACCTTCCAGCATCACTATGTCTAGGTTCTCTACAATGGGAATGGGCTGACTTTTGGGGTATTGTTACTTGTGCTGACTTCCAGAAACTGGAGACTTCCAATCTGGCCCTTCCAACCAGATAGCCTACATAAAGCCCCCATTCCAGCCAGTCTGACCCTGTACTTTCTCATGTCCCTTGTCTACCTTTGTTCTAAAATGATGCCTTAGACAGACAAGAAGTGATCAGTACAATCTGCTCTACAAGTTGTGCTTCTTAGCCCATAGCTATAGTGTGAGAAAAACAAACTGATGCCATTGTCACACCAATAAGCACATGGAAATGAGCCCCATGATTCAGTTACCTCGCATGCACAAAGCAATGCTCACCTAGACTTTATGGATACCTTTTCTGACCACACATCCTAATTAGTTGCCTAGAGAACCAAAGTATAAAATTTCAGCAAATTAATGAACTTGCAAGTGACCTGCATGCATGTGTCTACTTTTGCCCAGCCTTACCTCTAATACTAGCACATAGACAACTGTAAAGTTGTTGGGTGTGGTAGAGCATTACTGTCATTCCAGCATTCTAGAGATGAAGGCAGAAGGACTGTGAGGTGAGGGTGAGCTTGGGCTACATTGTGAGCTCCTGACTAGCCTGTGCTACATAGCAAGAGTCTTCCTCAAAAACAAACAAAACAAAACAAAAATAAAACCCCTAATTAAATTTTTTTTAATGAACCAGGAGGCAGAGAGAGGGCTCAGTGGATAAAAGCATTTGTTGCTCTTGTGAAAGACCTAGGTTCCATTCCAGCACCTACATAGTAGTTCACAACCATCCCTAACTCCAGTTGCAGGAGACCCAATGCCTCTCTGACCTCTTCATCCACCAGTGCACACATGATGTTCATACATATATGCAGACAAAACACCATATACATAAAATAAAAATAAATCCAAAGATTTTTAAAGTATGAACCACTGTTCATATATTAAATTTTATCTTTAATTCAACAAAATATTGAATGAACCATGGAATTTCTCTCATAAAAGCCCTGCTTCTCATTCATTCTTTCCTCCAATAAACACTTCTTGAGAGTTCACTGTGTGTTAGGCACCATGAGAGAAATATTACATCTGTCCTCGTGGAGCTACAGAGTCAGGTGGGGACAACAACAATAATAAAGTAAGCAAATGCCATCATGTGTGCTGTGTACTGTGAATGAAAGAATAATAAAAATGATGATTTTTTAAAAGGCTGAAGGATAATGCCCCAGTTGTATGACACACCTACTGTCAAGCTTTGTTTTCAATGCACTCTCCAAAGGAATTGGGTCCCCTCGGCTGATTCTAAGACCAGGGCAGGGAAAGAACAAGAGGATTCTGGAGCCTCATGTAGTGCCAGAAAGTAAACCTCATTTTTTTTTTTGTAAATTAAGTGGAAAAACTTTTAAAAATAAACATGGATGATACAAGGCCAATGCATGATGGGTTGCAACTAAAAGGGGTCCTGCCCCACTGTCAAGAGTGGGAGACATGAAGCAGGAAAATCACCTCAGATTGAATCACAGCCCAAAATATAAATAAGTATGTGTGTGCCCTTACTGATATATGTTCTTGAATGTATTGATAAATGGAGAGGAGAGAAAACAGGAATGCAGGAAGTTTCTGGGTAATTTATATAAATCTTCCATCCTAAAGGGCAGAGGAACATAGCTCCAACTCAGCCCATAAGAGTGGGCTATGCTGCATGACTTCCCTCTGAAGAATAGTCTGGAAAACAGGGAGAGTGGCTGTAAACAACAAACAAACCAACCTGGCAGATATACTATAGCCAGGGGACCCAAGTCAGCAGGTGTACATCATGGTGACAGGACAGACTTTGGAGATAATAACATAATGTGGTGAAATAGCACTTCTCCTCTGTAGTCTTCCTCCCAGCACATATAACATGACACACTCATGAGAAAAACACTGGACAGGTCCCAACAGAGAGCATCCTACAGTATTTCTGATCAATGAATCTCTAAGCTGTTAAGGTCATCCGTGATGTATTTCCTTCTAACACAGTTATATTGAATTAATATGTAAAAGTTATGTAAGGGCTTCTGAAATACAGACTCTTAAAAGGGGCAAACAAAATCACCCTAAAGACTTGCTTCTGTCAGGAACACCTGAGAGTGCACATGGTCCTGGTCAGCAGGTGTACCTCGGGAGGAGGGCATCAGGCTGGCCAATGAGAAGACAGCCTGATGCATAACTAAGTGACGGCATATAAAAATGAAGGCCTGGGAAACTGGAGAGTGGGCTTTTTGCTTGGCCTTGCTTCTGAGTGCTGCTCAGCTGCTCATCACTGCCTAACTTCAAAAGACTCTAGCTGCCTAGACTTGCTGAAGACTGCAGCCTAGGTGGCCAGAGCCCAGGAAGGACAAGAAAAGCCTGGAAAGCAGCACCTGCCATCATGAGCAAGCTTGGGCTGGCAGAAGAGGTGTGGCGTAGGACCTGCTCAGAGAAGGTTGGTAAGAACTGGGTGGGCTGAGGAGAGCTGTGGCTGGCTGGTGCCTCATTGGCTGCAGTGAGAGTGGAATTGAGGGAAACTGCCTCAAGTACAAACAGGCAGCAGCACTAGGCACAGACGGACAGAGGACGCCAACCCCAAGCAGAAGTGAGGCTGCCATAGGAATACCAGAGCCAGGTGACCACTGAGGGACTGCTGACTGCGGTGTTCCTGCAGACAGACTGCTGACCAGTTGCTCTCAAAGGACCTCCCCCTGAGGACATCTTGATCTGGGTATCCTTTCTAAAGTGTTAAGGGTTGGTTGGTTGGTAGGTGTTTATAGATATTAATAGTTATAAGTTATGTTTCCAACTGTCAGAGACAAGAAAAGTCTGAGAAACAATCACAGTCAAGAAGAGACCAATGAAATGCAAGAACTAAATGCAATACGGTGTTCTGGATGTTGTCCCCAAACAAAACAAAAGAATCCCTGGGATACCAGGAAGAACTTAAGGGAATGTGAATAAACGATGGGCTTTAGTCAACATTAATGTATCATTGGTTCATTAATTGAAACAAACGCAGTATATTCATGCAAGGTGTTACTAAGAATCCACACAGGGCTGACCTAGAAATTCTCTGCATCATGTGCTTGATGTCTCAAAAACTCTAAAAGTATTATAAAAGATAACTTTTGTTAATAAAAGTAAATTTTAAAATGGTGAGAGGAAGCTAACTTGAACCAAGTGGACTAGGAGAGCCTCACTGAAAAGTTAGCTATTGGTCTGGACTTCAAGGCTGAGTCCTGTGAGGAGAAGAGAAAGAACACTGGGGGCTTAGGAAATAGTGTGTGCAAAGGCTCAGCAGCAGGAAAAGGGGTTGTTGATCTGAGGAGCTTAGAGAATATTAATGTATTTGGAGAGCCACAAAGAAGCAAAAGAGCAAAAGAAAATAAGGTTGATGAGGGAAAGGGCTGAAATCAAGCTGAGAGAGAAAGTGGAGGGAGATGGGGCAGAGACCATGTATAATTACCAGTCCACTGACGACCTTAGGGCTGCCACAGGGTGAAAATCCCATTCCAGTGCAATCAGGAGGGAGGGAGGGAGCACAGCATCATCAGGACTGTGCTGCTGAGCAGGGAAATCATGGTCAACCTTAGAATCTCCTGCGGGTAACAGCAAGTGGATGAAACGAAATGCTGGGGAGAGGACCAGACTTTCCATGACCATGTCTGAGCCCAGGTAGAAACCGTCAGGTTCGCTGAAAAGGTAAAGCCAGACTGTGTGAATTTAAATGGTTGGTGAGATGATGGGGAAAGAAGGAACTAAAGATCACTTAAGAAGCACTCAGAGAGCGGCGTGGAAGCTGGCATCTGGGAGACAAAGGGTGACTTGGACTTTCAGTGCCTTGTATTTCTGATGACAAACCCCTCCTAAAAACATGTATGCCACCTTTTATACCTGAATTTAAGAAACAAAGAAAAAAAACAGAGACCCTCTTTTATATTTTCTGCACATACAGCTTGTTTTGAACAGCTTGACTGAATTTCGAAATAAGGTCATTTTTGTCAGTCTTCCCTACTGCTCTCTGCTTCCCACATTCAGTAGAAATCCAAGCTGATCTCCCAACTCACACAGCATGCATTGTCCTCCTCCTCCACATACACATACGCATCACACACATACATCATACATCACACACATATATCATACATCACACACACACCACATACACACACACATCATACATCACACACACACCATACACACACATATATCACACACAGTGCACACACACACCTTTGCTTTTTCATAATGCAAAGCCCTCCTTCAGCTGAACCTACCTTGACCACCTTCTCATTTTGTGTGTCTTCTTTTCCCAGACTCTAGGAAGGAGCTAGCAAACATAATCCGTTAAACTCATTCTCTATATGGATACATATGGCTTTTCCTTTTAAAAAAAAATCTCAGTTTTTGGAAGAGAACTCATAAAAATAAGAATACCTTAAGCCAAGAAACAAGTCCTTACTAATATGCATTTTAGGAGTTCTGCCAGTCGGTGGGAGAGACACTCTGTAGAGGAAATGAGCAGCCCTTTCCACCATACCATGTGGACAGCTGAGTACCCTGCCAACACAAGAGTTCCACCCTATCAGTAACAGCTTCGGCCCAATTGCTTTGGCTACTCCCATACTCGTTTTACCAAACCACATCACTTTGTTTTTCATGAGGAAAAAATATATATTAGTGGTGACACTACCAGAGACTCCTAATTTAAAAACCTGCTAAATGTTGACTAGACAACAATATGCTTACTGTCCTAGTTTTAAGATATATTCATTAAACAAATATTACCATACTTCAGTACTGTTCTGGGAGCTGACGTTACATGGAAACGATGACTGAATCACTCCTCGTCCTCATTCTCGCAGGACCTATTTCCATTTCCTAGTTACCTTTAGTTAAAGCCAAAAATCCAGAGCCTAGAGAGTTGGCTTTGTGTTTAGGAACACTGTGTGTAGGTGCAAAGACCTGGATTCAGTTCCCAGCACCCACACGGTGGTTCACAGCCATCTGTAACTCCAGTTCCAGAGAATACGGTGCCTTCTTCTGGCCTCTGCAGGTACCAGGCACACAATGGTGCACAGACAGGCAGACATGTAGGGAAAATGCTTATACACATTTTTTAAATAGTGAAAACACCTTTTTTTAAAGTCCAAGAATCCACAAGAAAATGGTGGTGTGGCCATAGAGGCCCAATGGGAACAACTGACCTTCTGCTAAAAGACAGTAGCATTTGAGAAGAGTTAAAGAGTTTAAAAATCTCAATTTTCTCAAGCAGAGAGGCTGATCCTGCAGTAAGGGTTGAAGGCAGGAAAAGGGAAAGAAATCCTCTACCTCACCATTCAAACAAAGGCCTCAGGCTGTGAAGAGAGGCCCCAGGAAGAGAATGAACTTGGGAGAAGTCAGAGGCAGGTAAAACAAAGGTGCATCCAATACCAAACGTGGGTCAAGATTCAAAGCAACTCACCTCTTCACAGGTGAGAGTGTGAAACAGTTCAGCCATTTCGGAGAACGTCCAAATTCTTATTAAACACACTTATCAAGCAGTCCCACACATAGGCATTCCTCGGGAGAAGCAAAAACCTGTGTCTAAAAGAAACACGCATAAAAATGTTCACAGCAAGGCCTCAAATGGTTGCATATTCCTGTAGTCCCAGCAACTTGGGCGGTTGAAGCAGAGGGATCATTTGAGCCCAAGGATTAAAGACTAACCTGGACAACACAATGAGGACCCCGTATCAATAATAATAATAATAACAACAACAACAACAATGTTCATAACAAATGTATCAAATTTGCCAAAAACTAGAGATGACCCAAGTAACCATCAAGAATATTTATTTAAATAAGCAACTAGCATACAATGGAATATCACTCAGCAATTAAATATGCATGAGGATGAAGAATCTCAAGCACTACAGACAGAAAAGAACTTCACAAAATAACACTGTGTGTTTCCATTTACATGAAGACTAAGAGTAGGTCAAACTAACCTTACTGAAGGGAATCACAAACTTAGTGCATGGTTTTGGGAAGGTGGAGAACAGAGAAAGGAAGATCCAGGTGACAGAAATGCTCTGCATTTTGTTTGAGATGGCAGTTCCATCCAACTTGTCAAGACACATCAAAAAGGAAGTTAGGGGGTAGAGGGTGGGAGGGAGAAGTTGGGAAGGGGGGAAAGAGGACAATATGATGGAGATGTAGCCTGAAGCAACAAACAAATAAATTCTTTTAAAAAAAGGAAACTTAAAATATGGGCATTTTATTGTATGCTAATAAAGATTTGATGAATAAAATGAGTCAACTTGATAAATAACTAACAATAAGGAGATACAAAGTACCAGCCAGAACTAAGTTGGGACTAAAGGAAGTCTGGGTGGCTACTGTTGACATTCTGGATCAAGAGTGCCAGGTCCAAGAGAATTCCCTAGCAAATGCCTTCTGATATTTACAACTCCTGGTAAATAATCTTTTAAATAATAGTTCTGGGGTGATTACCATTGATTGTCAACTTTACAGGATCTACAATCACCTGGGAGACAAAACTCTGGGCATATGGAGAAATCCACCCTTCCTGCAGATGGCACCATCCCATGGGCTGGGCTTCTGGAGTGAAGACACAGGAGAAAGCTAGAGTCAGCATTCATCTGTCTTGGCTTGCTAACTGCAGATGCAATATGTCCAGCTGCCTCAGGGTCCTGTCTCTTGGAATTCTCAGTCATAGTAGACTCAAAATGTGGGTCAAAATAAACAACTCTTTTAGTCACTTTTGTGAGGTGTTTATTACAGCAACAAGAACAGTAATGAGTAAGAATATTTATTGAGGGCCCACAAGGACAGGCCTGGAATAGAGTGCTGAGAATCCAGCCCCAGTACTATTAAGTTCCTATTCTATAAGAGATGGAGTGGCAACAGAGGAAGAGAGCCAATAACCAGAAAGTTTACATCAGACAACATAAGATTAGAAAACTATAGGGCCAATAATAAAAAGGTAAAATTAGATGTGTACTCAGTTTGTACTTAAAGGTCATTGTGCAGTTAAGTTTTTCCTAATTAAGGTAAGAAGTTGGAAGGCAGAATGATGGCGCAATTAGAAAAGGATGTTCAAGCTAAGATTATAGAACACTCAGTTAATAGCTTACTATAATTCCTGACATACAGTAAGTTTTCAATAAGGTTCGGTTATTATGATCATTATTATTTCTCTCTGCTCTCTCCCTTCTTATAAGAAAAACATGAACTTTGAGAATAGATGTGCAATTAAAGACATGAACAAAAACATTCATAATAATTTCACTCATAATAGCCCAAACTGGAAACTATCCAAATAGTAGAATGGATAAATAAATTGTGGTATGTTCATATAATGGGATACCTCCCTGCAATAAAAAGAACAAACTGCTGCTTCACAGCAATTAGCAACTTGGATGAATCTTACAGACATAATATTGAGTTAAAGAAGCCAGACTTTGAAAACCACACACTATGTAATTTCATTTATATAAGGTTCAAGAACAAAGGAAACCAGTCTATGCTGATGGAAGTCAAAAGAGTGGTTACATTTGGCAGAAGTTGTGATGGGAAGGAGGCAGAGGGGGACTTTTTTTGGGTATTAGAAATATTTGTTATCTTGATTCACAAGTACCAATGATGTGAGTGTACAATGAATAGAGACTGAGCTACACATGGAAGAATGTGCCCCATTCTCACCCACTCCTTACGGTTATGTTTTAGAGATAATCGCACATGCTTCTTGCCCCCACGGTACTCATAAACCTACATTGAGCAACAGAGAATATGTGCTTATAAAAAATAATCTATTTGTGATGGATAAAAGATGCATAATATACAAACCTATCTATGGAATGGAGGAACATGACATATTCTCACCCATCTCTATGAGTGACTCGGAAATCCCTTAACCAGCTTCATGAACCACAGTGCACATAAGACCTCCATTTAGCGACAGGGAATAAAATAACTAAGTGAGCTCCTCAACACAGTTTGAGCTCTCTACTGTATGCATCTTATACCTCAACTGAAAATTTTAATGCAAGTAGAACTAAGCAAAATGAAGAAGCACATTTGAGAATATGAATGCTTACTGTGGAGTATCTCAGATATCTACACCACTGCCACCTGCAGTGAATGGGAATGCTGGCCCTCCATGTCAAACATAGCTCATTCATCAGTATGGTGGTTTGAATGAGAATGGCCCCATAGGCTCAGATTTGAAATCTTGGTCACCAGGGAGTGGCACTATTTGAAAGGATTAGAAGGTATGACCTTGCTAAAGGAAGTATGTCACTGGCAGTGGGCTCGAGGTTCCAAAGAGCTCATGCCAAGCCCAGAGTCTCTCTCTTACTGCTCCCTACATATCAAGCTCAACTACTTTTCCAGCACCATGTCTGCCTGCATGCCACCATGCTTCCCACCATGACGATAATAGACTAAATCTCTGAAACTGTAAGTCAGCCCCAATTAAATGCTTTCATTTATAAGAATTGCTGTGGTCATGGTATCTCTTCACAGCAATAGAAACTGTAACAATCAGTATACAGTTCCTGAACATCTCTGGGCTGTCAAGATCATGCCAAGTATCCAGCACACATGAAACACAGCATAATCCCTGCCCTAGGGGAATCTCTGGTAGGACAGTCAACCTTGTAACTAACTCCACACCCTGGAACAACTAGGGGCTTCTTTAAATGTAACTATGGGGTCTTGCAGTTCATTGCCAGCCACGAAGAAATTCTCTAATTCTAAATCTAACTCAATAATGAAAATACTATGCATAGTCATCCCTTCTTCCTGAGGAACAATATAGTTAACACATCTCAGGTCCTGCTGTTTAATTGCAATTCACATTTCTAGGTCACTGGAGGTGAAGGCAAACATCCTTCTGGAAAGTTTCTTGTTTATGACAACAGCAGAGGAAAAGAGGCTAATTTTACAGAATATGGCCAGCCTCTGCCCCACAGAGAGCATCCAATGGGTGAGTCTCTGACCTTTTGGCAGCAGCAGTGATGTGGGAATCAAGAAATGATGATTGTCTCCTACAAATCTCACCACAGTATGGGGTCTAAGGTGCTCCCCTGAAGATGTTTCCAGATGTGGCATCCCTATATGAAACATGGCATGCTGTTGGTTCTGTTTCCAGTATAATCATTCCTTTAATGTATTTTGGGTTTGTATAATGTATTTGTCCTTTTCCCAGCATCTCAAGTCACCTGATGTTTTGGCCAAACTAGTCCAAACTTCTTGTTTTCTGTAGAGAAGCATATTTACAATGCTGAGTGGCAGGAATTGGGACAAGTATCTATACCATGATAAAGAAGTCTGAAGACAACTACTGGGCTAAAAAGAAATAGTCGACCTCTGCAGAGAACAGGCAAATGAGATGAAGGGGCCTAGGAAGGCCAGTGATTGTGAATATTGCTACAAGGTCCACTCTTCCTAAGACACGACTTTAACATGGGCAAGAACAGAAAGGAAAATAAGGGGATTAACATTTGGCATCTAGTTACAACCAGGAAGAAGGATGACCAGATGTCCTGTTGCCTGAGACAGTACCAATAAAACACCTGTCGTAAAAATGATGGTCTTCGTTTAAAAGTAAGCTATGCATCAGTTCATCACTAGGAACACAACAGTGGTGGGAAGGAACTGACATAGCCTTTAGGAAACAGAGACCAGATCTGTTTATGTCCTGGGAGTCACTCTGGGCCCACTCGGTTAAGTGCAGATCCCAGGGCCAACAGGAACTGAGAGTGTGTAAAGAATAGAAGAAATTGAGCTTGAAACATGAAGCTTGTGCTCTGTGGGCATAAAAATTCTTCCAGGAAAGGAACAATGAAAGCTCCTAAAGAGAAGCTGCAGAGATGGCTCAGCAGTTAAGAACAGTGGTTGTTCTTCCAGAGGATCCAGGTTCAACTCCCAGCACCCACTTGGCAGATGAAAACTGACTATAACTCAAGTTCCAGCGAATCTGATACCCAATTCTGGCTTCTGAGGGCACCAGTATCACAGGAGATGCACAGGCATACATGTAGCCAAAAAAAAAAAAAAAAAAAAAAACATGCACATAACAAAATTAAATTAAAAAAAAAACCCTGATAAAACAACTACTTGGGTGACTGACAGAGCTCAGTAATAGATGGGAGAGGAAACTGTGGCTGTGGTTTTATATTTTCCCAGGTCTGACATTGCAAATTATTACAAATTTGGTACATTAAAACAACAGAAACTTATTCTCCTGTAGTTCTGAGGCAAGACATCTAAAAGCAAGACATCAGCATTCTGGTTCCTCCTACAGCCCCGAAGAGAATCTGCTCATGTTCATTCCTAGCATCTGTTAACCTGCCAGAATCCTCAGCATCTCTACATTCCAAGCTCTGCCTCCTTCTCTATGTCTCACTGCACATCTCTGGATCTCTGTGGACTCTCCTTCAGTAGAAACACCTGCCATTGGCTACAAGGCCCACCCAAAATACAAACAATGTCCTAACAAGCTCCTTAATTACATCAGGAAATGCCATATTTCCAAATGAGATCATATTCACAGGTTCCAGGGAATAGAACTTGAGCCTAATGTTTTAAATACTCAGCCCATTTTGTATTTATACAAAATTATGCTCAAGCAGCGGTCAGCAAATATTCCTTCAAAAAAAAAAAACTCTTTCTAAGGTAACTTGAAGAAGAGTAAGAGGAAGAGGGAGGAGGAGGAGGAGGAGGAGGCGACAATCCCATGCAGGAGGAAAGACTTAAGTAAACAAAATGCCCATGAAACAGACATTCTTCTGTGACTACTTCTGTGGCTACTGTGGCCAAAGAAAGTGTTCGGGTTGACTGACTGTTGCTCTCCTCTTCTTGCCTGTTAACTTCCCAGGACTCACTGCTAAGGGTTTTGGGAGCCTTAGCCATGGTTCAAGGGTGGAATCTTACAAGGTCTGTGGTGGAGAGCAGCACATCTGGCACAGGACTACACAGTTCTAAAGCCTCTGTACCCGCTACCTTCTTGTAAACAAAAATACTGGCTAACCTCCCACACAAGTACTCTAGGGAGACACAAGGGAGAAACACGGCCACCTTCTTGGGATATAAGGAAAAATTTTTCCATCAGGAAAAATGAGTAACTTCAATCTCAAATTTTACCCATAATTTTCTTAGACAAATTTCCTACTGATCATATCACACCAAACATCAATCGGACTTAGGGCGTCCAATATCGACTATAAATAATGCAAAAACAATGTAAGATTAGAGATGAAAATTAATTAATTGTGTGATAATCTTCCAGGACATGATCACTCCAGTGCTGGCCCATTTCTATCACTGTGTTCTCTCAGTGGTTTTCCACTCACTTCCAGAGCAAGATGCAGGGTAGAAGAAAAGGGTTCTGGGAGGAGATGATATAGGCTCCAACAGCACATCTCCTCTTCTACACATTTTATGCAACGGCTTTCCATGTAAGATTCTAAGGAAGCATTCTAAAAATAACAACGAAAGCACTAATCTAAAGCATCAAGACCTCAGTCCCAAACACAAGACTCCACCCTCACCTTCTCTCTCAGCCTACTTCAACTATCATTAACTCCCCTACCCACACTGTACCTCTAGCTGCTACCTACACTTTACTCCAAGCTTTGACCCATACTCTTCCCTTAATGTATTCTTGCAAACCAGATGTCCTACAATGCAGCCCTTCTCCCTGATGTCCTCTTTCACCATACTAACACATGGCCACCTACTCTTTCTCTGAACATTTGCATCCCAATGACCTATGTGATAATTCATTCCACGCAACCTCATCACTTCATGATATGTGACTTGCTCCCTTCCTGCTTCTAACACCCCCTCCTAAAGCCCTGTAGAAAAGGGAGCCCTCAGAACCTACAACAGTGGTCTCCTTGTGAACACCCTGTCTGTAACATCTACTGACAAAGACGAGATTACAGGAGGGTCCAGGAGAAACTGCAAAGTTTGTCTTTAATAGGAAAGTACAACTTTGTCTTTGGTGCATTCCTGCTAACTTTCTCATCTTCTGGTGCCAAAAGAAATGTTCTAGCAAGCTGAGTTCCCTTGCTCAGGAAACTGCAGGTGCCAACTGTAATTAAAACAGCAACTTCATTTTCCAGTAAGTGTCGGGTGAAGTGGTATTGGACTTTGCTCCCTTCCAAGCAGCTAGGAAACTGAGTTCTTTCAGCTTACTTTTATTTTTTGCCAGATTTTATAGCAGCCTTCTTCCTCCTGAGGAAGATGTAGGAGTATCTGTTTAAGTCACAGCAAATGAAAATTAATTTTTCTTTGAGAATTTTTTTAAATGTCTTAACCCCTCTTGAGATAATTGGAGACACATGAGACTGTCAGCTATGAAAATTGAGGGTGAGGCAGGAGAGAGATTATCTTCCAAATCAAACACAGACAGTCTCTCAGAGTATTTTTTTAATTCTTTCTAATTAAACAACTAATTAGCATCCCAAAAGGGGGATTCGGATATTTCTTTTATCCTTGGTTAACTTCCCCACAAAAAAAAAAAACCCTTATATACAAAAGAAATTTTAAAAATAGAGAGAGGACATAGACTCTGTAATTCTGTGTGCTTTTGCAAAACTATATTTCTCTTCTTACTGGTGAGAACATGAATTGAAATTCTAAGGCTGAAGAAAGCGATGAGTGGTGAAAACAACTTCACAATCTTCTTTGAAAGGTTTTTATTTCACAAAGTATTTTCCCCCTTAGGGAAAACAAAATACAATACTTACATCCTTACTTTGCTTATGTTGCAATTTCAAACATTCACAATACTTACAATACCATATGTTCAGCATTCAATTCAACAAATATTTATTATTTTCCTGGCACTGCGCTAGATGCTAAAGGAAGAAAACAAATAAAATTTAACCAACTTTCACTTCAATAACTGTGGACAGCTCTAAGAACTCTCTAGAGCAAGACAACTAGGATTCCTACCCTCAAGAAGGTCAACAGTCTAGGGAACCATCTCCCTCAGTATTGGAAAGGTGTTGGGGAACACTCCTTGCTTCTTAGTGTGTGATACTTGCTATCAGCTACATCAATGTGTCCATTGAGACAGAAGTTCATTTAAAAGCTGTGTGTGATTTCATTCTGAAGAAGAAATTAGTATGCAGTCTTAGGACAAATATCTGCCCCTAAGCTTCAGGGCAGTCTAATGCAAAGGCCAGGGGCAATCTTTGGCTTTGCCATTATACATCAAAGAAAGCTGAGGCCCACCAAAGTCAAGGGCTCTCTGAGTTCATGAGTTCATCAATATAGAAAAGGGTCTGAGACTAGACAGACCACTGCCTGCTCTTCTGTAGGAACCAGGCACTTCCTTACCATGTATTTCAGAATCTCAAGGCTGACAGGAAAGAAACATAGGGAAAAGAACTACTCTTATCTAGTTCCATCCATTAGCCTGCAAATTTCATGATATAATTGTTTTTAATAGCTGAGCAATATTCTATTATATAAATTTACCATTTCTTCTTTATCCATTCTTCAGTTGATGGACATGTAGGTTGTTTCTAGTTTCTGGATATTACAAATAAAAGCTGCTATGAACATAGTTGAGTAAGTGTCCTGCTAGTATGGTGGAGCATCTTTTGGGTTTATGCTCAGGAGTGATGTAGCTGGGTCTTGAGGTAGAACTATTCCTAATTTTCTGAGAAACCACCAAATTGATTTCCAAAGAGGTTGTACAAGTTTGCACTCCCACGAGCAATGGAGGAGTGTTCCTCTTTGTCCACAACCTCGCCAGCATGTACTGTCATTTGATATTTTGATCATAGTCATTCTGACAGGTGTGAGATGGAATCTCAGAGCCATTTTGATTTGCATTTCCCTGATGACAAAGGATGTTGAACATTTCTGTAAGTGCCTCTCAGTTATTAAAGATTCCCCTGTTGAGAATTCTTTGTTTAGCTCTGCACCCTATTTTTGTGTGTGTATGTGTCTTAAATTTTTTTAATGTTTATTTATTACTTCAAGTTACATCTCCACCACAGTGCCCTCTTTCCACCCATCTCAGTCCCACTCTACCACCCTCTCCCTCCTATCCTACTCCTCCAGAGTGGGTGTCCCTACATATCAGTCCCCTACCCCAGTTTAGCAATCATATGAGGGCTAAGAGCTTCCTCATATACTAAGGGACTGCATGGCAGCA
Source organism: Lophiomys imhausi (assembly GCA_907164525.1). Taxonomy (NCBI): domain Eukaryota; kingdom Metazoa; phylum Chordata; class Mammalia; order Rodentia; family Muridae; genus Lophiomys; species Lophiomys imhausi. Next base: position 4,226,145 of record CAJQZJ010032348.1, on the reverse strand, counting down.
CCATTAGGGCAAAGTGTCTCATTAACAGGTAACAAAGTCTATGTTCCTGCTCCTTTTGGTGTGTTGGTTGTAGAATAATTATCCTGTACTATATAGCTAAAATACAATTATAAGTGAATAGATGTCATGTGTATCCTTCTGAGTCTGGGTTAGCTCACTCAGGATGAGCTTTTCTAGTTCCATCCATTTGGCTGTAAATTGCAGGATTTCATTGTTTCTGATAGCTGAGTAGTATTCCATTGTGTAGATGTACCACAGTTTTCTTATAGTAATAAAAACAGCATGGTACTGGTATAGAAACGGAACAGTTGATCAATGGAATCAAATTGAAGACCCAGAAATGAACCCACACACCTATAGTCACTTAATTTTTGACAAAGAAGCCAAAACTGTACAATGGAAAAAGGACAGCATCTTCAACAAATGGTGCTGGTCTAACTAGATATCGACATGTAAAAGAAATTAGACCCATACTTATCACCTTGCACAAAACTTAAGTCCAAGTGGATCAAATACCTTAACATAAAGCCTGACACACTAAATCTAACAGAAGAGAAAGTGGAGAAAACCCTCAAACTCATTGGCACAGGTGACAACTTCCTGGACAGAACACCAATAGCTCAGGCTCTAAGACCAACAATCAATAAATGGGACCTCATGAAACTGAAAAGCTTTTGTAAGGCAAAAGATACTATCATTCAAACAAAACAGCAACCTACAGATTGGAAAAAGTTCTGCACCCTATTTTTTAATTGGGTTGTTTGGTTTGTTGCTATCTAATTCTTTATATATTTTAGATATCAGCTCTTTGTCAGATGTAGGGTTGGTGAAGATCTTTTCCAATTCTGTAGGCTTCCATTTTGTCCTTTAGACAGTGTCCTTTGCCTTACAGAAGCTTTTCAGCTTCATGAGGTCCCATTTATTAATTGTTGATCTTAGTGCCTGAGCTGTTGGTGTTCTGTTCAGGAAGTTGTCTCCTATACCAATGTGTTCATGGCGATTTCCCACTTTTTGTTCTATCAGATTTAGTGTATCCAGTTTTATGTAGAGATCTTTGATCCACTTGGATTTGAGTTTTGTACAGGGTGATAAGCATGGATCTATCTACATTCTTCTACATACAGACATCCAGTTAGACCAGCACCATTTGTTGAAGACACTTTCTTTGTTCCATTGTAGAGTTTTGGTTTCTTTGTCAAAAACCAAGTGTCCATAGGTTTGTGGATTTACTTCTCAGTCTTCCATTTGATTCCATTGACCAACATTGGCATGTTTTTATGCCAATACCATGAAGTTTTTATTACTATTGCTCTGTAGTACCACTTGAAAACAGGAATGTAATACCTCTAGAAGTTCTTTTATTGTACAGTATTGTTTTAGCTATCTTGGGTTTTTTGTTTTTCCATATGAGGTTGAGAATTGTTCTTTTAAGGTCTGTAAAGAATTGTGTGGAGGGTGGGACTGGAGGGGAAATAGGGAGGGGACTGCGATTGAGATGTAACTTGAAGAAATAAAAAATAAAGAAAATAAAAATTAAAAAAAGAATTGTATGGAATTTTATGGTAATTACATTGATTCTGTAGATTGTTTTTGGTAAGATGGCCATTTTTGCTATGTTAATACTACCAATCCAAAAACATGGGAGATCTTTCCACTTCTGGTATCTTCCTTAATTTCTTTCTTCAAAGACTTGAAGTTCTTGTCATACAAGTCTTTCACTTGCTTGGTTAGAGTTACACCAAGATATTTTATATTATTTGTGGATATTGTGAAGGGTGCTAATTCCATAATTTCTTCTTTAGCCTTTTTACCATCTGTATGAAGGAAGGCTACTGATTTTTTTCATCCTGAGTGAGGTAACACAGTCCCAGAAAGACAAAATGGTATGTACTCACTTATAAGTGGATATTAGCCATAAAGCACAGGATAACCACAGACCCAAAGGTACATGCTACAATCCACAGACCAAAGGAGCTAAGTAACAAGTAGAGTCCAAGTGAGGATGCTTGAATATCACTGAAAAGGGGAAATAAAATAGACATCTGGGATGGAGGGAGGGAGGGAATTGGGTGGGAGAGAGGGTGGGAAGGGGAACAGGAGGGATCAAGTGTGGGGAGGATGGCAGGAGAGAGAACTGGAATCGGGGGTTGGGTATCTCTGGGACAAGCTAGAAATCTAGGAAACTCCCAAGAATATATGAGAGTGACTCTAGCTAAGAATCCCTTCTGTAACCAGGTAGGATTTCCAATGGATGGATGGGGATATCAATCCAGCCACAAAACCTTTAACCCATAATTTTTCCTGCCTATAAAAGGTACAGGGATAAAAGGGGATCAGAAAGTGAGGGAGTGACCAACCAATACTGGCCCAACTCGAGTTTCATGCTATGAGAGAGAGCCCACCCTTGACACTATTAATAATATTCAGCTATTCTTGCAGACAGGAGGCTAGCATAACTGTCATCTGAATAGCTTCACCCAGCAGCTGATGGAAACAGAGGCAGAGACCCACAGACAACATTAGGCAGAGCTCAGGGAATCTTGTGGAAGATGGGGAGGAATGACTGAAGGAGTCAGGGAGGTGAAGGACACCAAAGAAAACTACAGAATCAACTAACCTGGGCCCATAGGGGCTCACAGAGACTGAACCACCAACTAAAGAGCATGCATGGGACAGACCTAGGCCCCCTACACATACATAACAGATGTAGGGCTTAGGTGCTCTAACAGCAGGAGCAGGGACTGTCTCTTCTCTGACTCTGTTGCCTGCCTTTGAATCCCTTCCCCCTTATTGGACAGCCTTTGTCTAGCCTCAATAAAAGAAGATGCACCCGGTCCTACTACAGCTTCCTATGCCCAGGCAGATTGATATCCATGCGAGGTCTCTCCTTTTCTGAGGAGAAAGGGAGGAAGGCATAGGGGGAGGGGAAAAGAGAGGGAGGTACTGGAAGGAGAGGAGAAAGAAGAAGCTCCGATTGGAATGTAAAGTAAATAAATTAATTAACTAATGGAAAATAAAGAGAGAAAAAATGGAAGGTAATGCAGGTTAAAAAAAGAAACTACTCTTCTCTCTATTGCCTCCTACATCCACTATTGAAGGTCACCAGAAGCAGTACAGTCCTCAGGAATTATCTGTGTAACTGGCTCTGTACCATGGGCATCAGTCATAAGGCAAAGAAGAGTGGAAACGTCCAGACCATCTAACAGCCTGGCAAGGCTCAGTTATGCCTTTCTAGATGCCTATGGTTCTAGAATTCTCTCTCCCCAGTTCTTAAGTATATGTTCTATATTTCTGCATGTCCCTAAGAAAGCATCAGAAAACCAGAATGGATCTACTGAGGCAGATGGCACAAGCAAAAAGTGCACTCAAGAGAACCTTAAAACAAAGGAAGAGCAATAAAATGAATTAAACAGAGCCATCGGGGCAACATCAGTGTGCTGGGGAGCAGCACAATGTCTACAGCTGCTCTGAGTTTAGACAGACCTTTTTTTTTTTTTTCTTTTCTTTTCTTTTCTTTTTTTTTTTTTGAAGACTTTATATAGTATGTTTTAATCATTTTCTTTACCATTCCCCAATTTCTCCCAGATCCTTCTCCCTCCCTACCCCCCCAAACTCATGTTCTTTCTCTTAAAGAATAAAAGGAAAAGATAAAGAAAAAATCCACTAAAAACCTGGAGTTCCTTTTGCATGGCCTACCCCTAAGCATGGGGCCTGCCCTAGGGTGTAGTTCATACACCCAGTGTCATACCATTGAAGAAAACTCACTTTCCCTCTTCCACCGGCCTTCATTTTCAAATAGTTTCTTGGGTAGAGGTGGGACCTTGTATTCACTTCCCCTCCTCCCTGCTGGGATTTTGTCTGGCTTGAGCTTTATGCATGCCTTCCTTATATGTGCTGTTCCGGTCTCTGTGAGTTCAGATGTACAACTGCCCTGCTGCGTCTAGAAAATGCTATCTCCTTAAAATCTGGACTGTGGTTCGTGGCTGACCAAAGCTGGGATGCCATAGTTTAGTCTGTCCCTTTTATGGTCTGCTGCCTTGATATCCACTTACAAGTGGGCAAGAAACATTGTACGTGGCTATGAAAGCAAGCTCACCATAATGGCTGTCTACAGCACAAACAAATAAGCTACCATGGTTACCTTTCCTTCAAAGCCTTCAGATTTACAAAGAAGAAAAGTAGCAAAGGAAGAGAGAAAAATGGACAAGATGAAAATGGAAAGACCTTTATGGGTAACTTCCTCCCTTCCATAGTGGTATATTATACCAACATAACCATGGTTAGAGTTGGCCCACACCTTTCATGTGGGCTGCACTGGGCTCTACCTTTCTAAGGTGCTGGTGCAAGTCTCGGATGGAGGTAAGCCATGCCTCCTAGCCCAGAATGGAACTTGTTTTGCATAATCAATGTCTTTTATTTAACAGTGTTGGGTTTTTAGGTGGCGCTCTGGGTGCCATGAAGCATAGAATTCTTACGCAGTGCAGCACTTTAAGAACAGGTGGCTCAATGATAAGTCTCCATCGCCAATAATGGATTTACAATGGGATTCCAATTCTCTCTAGTCCACAGTGTCTACACAAATTACATTACGCAGAACCAGGCTGGACTTCGGTGTCATTTGCTTTTCCTTCTTGATAAAGTTCTTTGCTGTCACAAAGTCCTTTGTTGGAGCTCAGTGTGTACCTAAATGGCAGAGTGCTTACTTTGCAGGAACAAGGCTCTGGGTTCAATTATGGCACCACAAAAGAGGAGAATAATAGGGCCCTCCATCGATGTCTGTTTTCCATATTGAATTCTCTTCCTTCACCCTTCCATTTATTTTTATACTTGGCCTTGCTCTGGATCTCTTTTTTTTCACCCAAGATCCCTAATTATTAATTTTAAAGACCTGTGGATATTAAGGAATCAGGAAAGGACAAAATCAGGGATGGAGGGATTTAAGAGTACTCTGCTGCTTCTCTCTGATTCAGTTCCCAACACCCACCTCAAACAATTCATAACACCCTGTAACTCCGGGGATTTCAACACCTTCACTGTGCCTCTTTGGACACCCTGGTAGACACACAAACACACACACACACACAATTAAAAAATAAGTTTTTTTTTAAAGGAAATGTTCAAGTTTGTACTACCATAAACACAAAGAGACAGGACAGGAGATATCAAGATAAAGATTTTGACACATTTTGGAGGAGGGAAGGCAGAGGGGTTTCTGACTAAAGAGGGAAAAGGAAGCTACAACTTCAGCAAGTAGAAAGGTGGGTCTCAAAAAAAGGGAGACACATACTGCCAGGAAAGACAATTCTGAACTTGATATTGCTACGTTTATAAGATGAAAATAACAGGTCCCATACAAAGAAGGTAAGCAATATTATGTCTGTAATTATTTAGAAAACAACCTATTCATGCTTTCAGAATAGACAATTTCAATTTAGAATTCTCTTCCCAATCAAACTATCAGTTGAGACTACAAGAACAATAGCATTTTTTCATGCAAATGAGAACTCAAAGATACGCACTCTTTTTAAAGAGGCCACAGAGGATGAGGAACCATATTGGGGGTAGGGGAGGACATAAGGCATGGCATCCATGGGGATAAAAAAGAAAGAAAGAAAGAAAGAAAGAAAGAAAGAAAGAAAGAAAGAAA
>CAJQZJ010032348.1:4197358-4217261 GCA_907164525.1 Lophiomys imhausi | reverse complement strand
ACACACACACACACACACACACACACACACACACACACACACACACACTTTTAGAGAGAGGGTCCCATTGTACAGATGCTCTGGGATGTGCTACCATGCCTGGCTTCTTCACACCATCTCCCCATTACTCTTTCTTCTTTGCAAAGGCAAACCTCTGCACTCCCTCTTCCCTAGGCTCAGGGATCATTGTGGAAAAGAGGACAAAAAGACTAAGAACCACAAAAGAAAAAAAAAAGCAGTGCTTTTCGGCCACAACAGAGCAGTTGCACATATGAACATGCTGTCACACCTGCAAGCTCAAGACAAAATCCCACCTCGGTGGGGGAGAAGTACAAGGTCCCACCCTTAGCTGAAAAGCTTTCACAGTTGACAGCCACTGAGAGAACTAGATTTCTTTAAGGATGTGTCCCCTGGTAGATCTAACACACTCCAGAGAATAGCCCTACACTGAATGAGCTTCATGGGTTCTTTGAGGATGTCCTACAATGGGTTTTGATTATATTCGTCCCTCCTCCAACCTTCCCTGACCCATTCCCCCCTACCCACCCAACTTTGCTCCCTCTTTTTTTGTTTTAGCACCCACACAAGGTTGGGTGGTTATAGAATGGTGGTAGTCTAAGAGGAGATAGGAGATAAATATAATTAAAACATGATGTATGAAATTCCCAAGGAATCAGGTTTTTTTTTTAATCCAAAGAAGCAAATTAACAAGCTCTGAAATAATGACATAGGATTCTTTATCATTTAGATATTTTCTTTTTTTTACATAATAAATGTATTGCGGTTTGTTTGTTTGTTTGTTGTCCTTTAATTTTTTTTTTTAAATTTAGATACTTTCTATCCTGGTATTGTCTCTTTAGTTGTCTCTTCTGAATTGTAAACTATTTGTTCCTCCTTTAGAGCCTGCATTCTGGACACTCCATATCCAGTGATTCATTTCATCCAAAGAAGCAGGCATCACTATTGTCCCCAATGAACACATGAAGAGACCGGGGCCAGATGAAGCAACTTGTCCAAGATGGAAACCCAGGTTGCCTGATCCTAGCCTTACTGGCTTTCCCCTTTAGCCTTTTATTCAGAAAGCAGAGACAGAGGGTAGACTTCCAAGTAGAGTCACCTGTGCCACAGTCCACCTTGAGGCCCGAGGTGGACTAGATCCAATGTGAGTGCAGGAATGAGCGCCAGCAGCATCTGTCAGGGGCTGGGATTCGAACTCTGCAAGCAAGCTTCCTTTCCCCAAGAGTTTCTTGCAACGCGATGGTTTCACAGACAGGTAGGAGAGATAGTACATCATGTAATGGCTCCCCAATATTCCACTCCATGCCAGGATGCCAATGGGGCAGGGTACCTAGATCCAGAAAAATATCTAAGCCCTCACTTTACCGGAATTGAATAGTCAAGCAAGCTCCAGTTTAGTTTTCCTGAGTAAATATCTGACTCCAGCATCCTCCTCTGTAAGACGATGTGCGTTAAGCTATGTGTAAGTGAAGACTACCAAGCTTCTTCCTTCCTTCCACCCCATGTCCTTCCAGCACCTCCTCTCTGCTCTGAGGAGCAATGTCAGCAGCTACCTTTGCTCCTGCTCATGTCAGCACAACGGACAGTGCTTCCATTGTCTCTAGAGAACAGAATACAGGCAGCTTCAATACGTAAATAATGCATTCAGTCCTAGCCAGACAAGGGTTTCTCAGTGACTCAAAGAGAAGAACAGGCAGAAGAAGGGTGTCGTTGTGGGGCACATGACACCCTGAACCCAGAGGAGAAGCTCAAACTGTCAGCGCTGCGCTCGTTTGCCGACAGCAATTTCATTTGCACAAAATCCATCATCCATCACATTAAATTAATGTTGTTAATTTGAATTTTATTGGATTTTGCTATTTTATTTGCTTTTAATGTGTGGCTCTCTGGTGGTTTTGTGACTATATGAGGGTTTTACATGTTAGGCATGTACACCTAGCTTTATTTTACACAGTTAAATAAGATTATAATAAAAAAAAATCTGAGACAATTCTGGGGTCCATAGTCTTTTCTTTTTCAACACTAACCCTACAGACAGGTCATCTTTCCAAATGTGAGAGCCCTGATAAAGGCAGCTCTCCTGTGTGGCCCTTGCTCTCAGCTGATGCCCTGTGACTTTTGCCTTTTGCAACTGATGGCATCACTGGGTTGTTCGGCTTGGCTCAGCCCTTCTGGAACCCTTAAAGAATATGAACAAACCATGTCTCACAACCACCCAGCCAAGGACAGAAGAGGACATCTTGCCGCAAGTTCCAAGTCCTTGTGAGTCAAGGATCAATCTATGGACTACTCTTCTCTTTGCGCCTTCATGCGGGTGACTCACGAATGTTCTATGTGAGTCCCTGGTGGGTTCCAAGAAACTGTGATGCAGAAAATGACACAGGGATGGTGTGGCTGAAGGGAGATGCTGTTCATCTGAATCTGTGAGACCCTGGATGCCCAGCAACAGCTAGAGTAAAAGATGAACAGAGAGGATAGTAAGACAGAACACAGAGGTGCCTGGCATCCTTAGCAGCTAGCGTTAATACTTCTTAAAGGAGAAATGCTTTCAAGTGGGATTCATTCCATACTTCCTCAATGTCTCTGTGAACTCAGCTATGGTCTACTGTGGTCACCCAGCTCCAGATCCACAGATCCTAGGCTTCCTCTTTATACTACTCATACACTATCCTTGATCCCACACTGAAGTACCCTCATCTGTGGAAATGACAAGATATATGGCCATGACTTTCAACTTTTACGTAGCATTTCTATATACTAGCCATGCTATCTAAATAGCCTTCCTCCCCTGCTTGAAGTTGCATATGGCCATAGCCAGAGAAGCTATACAACTCAAAGGTAATTAAATGGTGTCCAAATCAAATGTGTCATGGAAGTGGGGGAGAGATAAAAGTGAACATGTCATGCCCCAGACTCACTCTTTCTCTCAGCCTGGGATGGCCCAGCTCACCGCCCAATGTGGTTCCTGTGCACGAACAGGAGCCTTGGGGAAACAGACTTGGGATTAGAGACAAAGTGCCCCCATTCTGCTGGGAGACTAGGAATGGCTTTCTAAGGAGCAAACACTGGGATGGGCTCTGGCTGTCCAGAAGAACCCTCTCAGAACAAGAAAGAAAGAAGGAAGAAAGGATCCCCGCAGCCTCAGGCTTCAGCTTTCCATGCCTTTCTAGTCTGGTAGTTTTCAAGTCTGATGGTTTCCAGCTGTGTCAGGCTCAGTTCCAGGATCTCAGGTCAGAGATGGGCAGCAAGGGAATAGAGCACAGGATTTGGCCAGGATTTTCCCTCCCTCTTCAACCCAAGCAACTGAGTCAGAACAAAATTAACAATTTCAAACAAGCATTCAAGAAACCAAAATCAGGGCTAGAGAAGACTCCCTGGGTAAGAGTGTTTGCTATGCAAACATGAGGATCTGAATACAAATACTTAGGACCCACACTAAAATAATAATAGTGATAATAATAATAAAGCTGGGCATACATAGTTGTATATGCCTTTAGCACCAGTATTGGAGGTGGAGACAGACAGATCCCAGGAGCTCACTGGCCAACCAGCCTAGGTGAAATGCCAAGTGTCTGGTTCAGTGGAAGACACTAGCTTAAGAAAATAAGGCAGAGAGTGATAAAGGAAAACACTCAATGACCCCTCAGGTCCCCATAGGCATCCGTATGGGTACACACATCCACACCCTCACATGCATATAAAACACACACACACACACACACTCTTTCTCTCACGCAAATAATTAATAATAATAATAATTTTAAAATACTTCAAAGTACTGGTTAGAAAGTGAGAAAATAGCCTTGCTTCCAAGGGGCCCCTCAACCATGGGCAGAGCCTGGCAGCCTTGCCAAGCCTAGCTTCCTCCCTCTCATCCTGCAGCCATTCTCAAATGTCTCCAAGACTTCCTGCCATCTGTGAACTGCTGGTCAGCTTTAGAGGAAGCTGCCTAATATTTGGACACCTGGTAGAGGATTTACAGACACCTCACAGTCTCCCTCAGGCTAAAATACAAAGGAAGTTCTAAGTCACAATATATTTCCCCTTCCTTTACTCCTCTTCCCACATGAGCAGCTTGAGGAGTAAGGTAAATGAAATGCACTTCTTGTCCACTAACTGGGCGAAAACCATTTGTCACCTTGGCCAAGGGAGGTGAGTAGCTATTTGCAGAAGGGGACTTGTGGCTTTGAGAGCGTCCAAATGAGTTCTCTTCTGGAATAAATGAGAAGAGGCACTGCTCTGGGTTGTTCCTGCCCCCACTATTCTCCTGGATTCCTAAAGCTGCATGGTTATACAGAATAAAAATATACCCTCACTAAACATGCAGGAATGACAAAGGTAGGGAGAGGCACAGGGGCTGGTCCGTCCTTTAGCCTGCAGTTCTTAACAGGCACTTAAATTCTCATCCATGAATAATATAGTCAGTGAGGAGGACTGTGAGAAAATACTGTTTTGAGTTGCTTAAATCTCCCCAATTAGAATTAGCCCAGCAAGCATATGAAAATATCCCTATAAACTGATTATTCCCACATACTAATATATGTGCGTACAAAACCAAAAGATCAAACATAAGCAAATAACAGGAAAGGCAATTATTGACTTTATATGTGCATCCTTAATACTTCTAATCTAGGGACTAACCCTCTGGCTTTGTCAGGAAATGTCAGGACTGTTGCCTTCAGCCGCTCCTATGAATTAGCACACACACTTTAGTTTATTGATGTGGTGTAATCAGAATGAAAATATTGATACAATCAAACACTCATTTCTGGTGAAAGAAAAGTAGATACAAACATGGTTCCTGACAGCATTGGCTTATCCTGCTTTTTCCTCCAAGATCATTGTGCCATCATCATCACCATCATTGTAAGGTGCAACAGCACCGCTGTCTCTTTTTTTTTTCAATCTAGAATTAACATCAGCAAATCCCTCCAACATTATAATGTGTCTACTCTGATCCATGAAGCTGGCATCTCCACAGCCAAAACAAGAAACAAACCATATCTAAGGAGCATTCCCTAGGCCAATAACTGACAGCAAGAATGTCAGTTCCTGAAGAAATCTTGTATACTATAAATGGTAAGTTAGCACATTAAATAAACAGAAGCTAACAGTTTCTCTATTTTTCGAACGGCAGGCAGCAGTCTCATGGAGGCTACACTAGTAGCTGTGTGTGTGATGAGCAACAGGTAACAGGTGTTCAGCTTTGGAAGCTGAAAAACATCCAGTCTGCATGGGCTTCTGGTGAAGGCCTTACTCCTGCCTCATAGAGGGCTGCCTTCTTGCTGAGCCCTCACCTTATCTTTCTTGTTTGGAGAGCAAGAGAGTATGAGCCATCTGGTGCCCCTTCTGATGAGGACACTTATTCTATCTGACCAGAGCCCCATTCACATGTCTCATTTAACCTCAATGGTTGTTCCAAACACATGGACCGTGGGAGTGGAGCATCAACATATAGGTATAGGAGAGGCCCATAGTGGGTCCACAATGGTGCCTATGGAGAAATTGTCATCCTCAGGAATTTGAGTGCATAATTTAATCAGTCAGTTATTATTTATTCACAAGCTCTTACTGTGTCCCAGGCATTTTCCTGATGGAGAAAGGAAAGAGACTAAAGAGGAGAAGATGTATTTAGAGGAACATGCATGGATAAACACTCGTATTCTAACAACTGCCTATACTCCTCATATATTTTGTGGATAAACTTTTGAGTACATATTCATAAACTCTCAAAATGCTGCCTCTCCACATGGAGCATGGCACTTCAGGTGAAACTAGCATAATTCAAATCAGTATTTATATGTTCTTCCCAAGCTTGGATGAAGTTGCATATTCTAAACTCTATTGTTGAATTTTCACCACTTATTCATTTATCAAAAGAGCTCTTCCACTCAATCAGCTATTAAAATCTGTGAGCTCTTAAGTGCAGGAGCTTTGTCTCATTCCACTGAAACCCCCAGCTACATTGTGTCTGATACATAATGAACCTTCATAAAACTGTAGAATGAATGATAGATCAATAATAACCAGATATAAAAAAATGCACCCATGTTTATTTATTTAGAATGATCACTTGAATTACATAACTTATCAGGGTGTTGTCCTTGGAAAATATGGATTCTCCCTCTCTTAGCAGTTATTAATTGCCTATATTTCTCCATCCCCATTGGTATGTCAGTTGATGCAGTGTACGGGTATCTTGTTTAGATGACCAAATTTTTGAGATTTTATGGGTACAGTTACAGAAGTAGGTTCTTCTCTAGGATCTAAGACCCTGCCAGCAATTTGTATTTGGCTAAGTTTAAAGTACTAGGCACAAATTACCTTGTACCCAGGGGACCTTAAGTCCAATTAAACAGCTAATGGTTGCTTCCAAGATATAAGTGCCATAGTTGCACCCCTGGTGATACCTTGTCATATTGGTCCAAAATTTCAACATAGTTTTGAGACAGGGTTTTCCTTTGTAGCTCTAGCTATCCTGGAACTCACTATGTAGATCAGACCGGCCTCAAGCTTACAAAGATTCTCCTGCCTCTGCCTCTGCCTCTGCCTCTGCCTCTGCCTCCAAGTGCTGGAACTAAGGGCATGTGCCACCACATCCAGCTATAAAGATATTATTTTAAATAAAATCACTAAAGAAGCAAGCTCCTAAAATCTAATTATCATTTTTTTCTATTATGTACTACCTTTTCCCATGAGTTAGCTGTTTAAGAGAGTATAGAATTTTGTCCTTTAATCAATAAATCTAAATTATGAAATCCTGTTTGCATTCACTTTTACTTTAGATTTGTTTTTATGCGTGCGTGCGCGCATGTGTGTGTGTGTATGTATGTATGTGTATATGTGTGTGTGTGTGTGTGTGTGTGTGTGTGTGTGTGTGTGTCTGACCTGTGTGCGGATGCCTGAGGAGGTCAGAAGAGAGCATCAGACCCTCTGGATCTGGAGCTAATAGGTGACTGTGAGCTTCCTAATGTGCTGGGAACCAAACCCATGTTCTCAGGAAGAACGGTATGCATCCTTAACCTCTGAGTCATCTCTCATCCCAAGACTCAATTTTTTTATTAATTAATTTTTTTTTCAAGTTACATCTTGATCAAAGTCTCCTCCCTCCTCCCCTCCAGCTCCCACCTTTCCTCCCTCCCTCATCCCCGTCTCTGTCCTCTCCTTCTCAGATGAGGGGACCCCCCCCCCCATATCAACTCCTCAGTTCATCAGTCACATGAAGGCTAAGAGCTTCCTCTTGCCACCCAGCTAGGGTAAGATGTTCCACTAACAAGCAACAAAGCCCATGACTCGCTGCTGGGTGGAGCTTTTCACTGGATAGTTATGCTAGGTTCCTGTCTCTTTGGGTCTGTGAGTTTTAGGATGGTTGTCCTGTCCTATATGACTAATATTCACTTATAAGTGAGTACATACCATATGTATCTTTCTGGGTCTGTGTTAGCTCACTCAGGATGCACTTTTCTAGTTCCATCCATTTGGCAGCAAATTGCATGGTTTCCTTGTTTCTGATAACTGAGTAGTATTCCATTGTGTAAACGTACCACAATTTTTTTAATCCATTCTTTGGTTGAAGGACATCTGGGTTGTTTCCAGTTTTTGTTTATTATGAATAAAGCTGCTATGAACATAGTTGACGTGATGTCCTTGTGGTTTGGTGGAGAATCTTTTGGATATATGCTAAGGAGTCGTATGGCTGGGTCTTGAGGCAGAAGTATTCCCAATTTTCTGAGATATTGCCAGATTGATTTCCATAGTGGTTGCACAAGCCTGCACTCCCACCAGCAATGGAAGAGGTTTCCCCTTTCTCCACACCCTCGCCAGCATGTGCTGTCATTTGAGCTTTTGATCTTAGTCATTCTGACAGGTGTGAGATGGAATCTCAGAGACGGTTTGAGTTTCATTTCCCTGATGGCCAATGATGTTGAGCATTTCTTCAAGTGCCTCTCAGCCTTTAGAGATTCCTCTTTTGTGAATTCTCAGTTTAGCTTTACCCCATTTTTTGATTGGATTATTTGGTTTGTTGGTGTTTAATTGTTTGAATTCTTTAAAAATTTTAGATATTAGCCCTCTGTCAGATGTGGGGTTGGTGAAGATTTTTTCCCAATCTGCACTTTGCCGTTTTGTTCGAATGACAGTGTCTTTTGCCTTACAGAAGCTTTTCAGTCTCATTAGGTACCATTTATTGATTGTTGGTCTTAGAGCCTGAGCTATTGGTGTTCTATTCAGAAAACTGTCACCTGTGCCGGTGAGTTCGAGGCTTTTCCCCACATTCTTCTCTATTAAATTTAGTATGTCCGGTTTTATTTTGAGGTCTTTGATCCACTTGGACTTAAGTTTTGTGCAGGGTGATAAGTATGGGTCTACTTGCATTCTTCTACATGTCAACATCCAGTTAAACCAGCACCATTTGTTGAAGATGCTGTCCTTTTTCCATTGTACAGTTTTGGCTTTCTTTGCCAAGACTCAATTTTTAATTCCTGTTGGTAACATCAAAAGTCATAGCACTCAGTGAATAGTTCCTAATTTCATATCATTGGTTCCTCTACTGTCATCAGAAGCAGTAACTCCTCTACCCCTCAAAAAATTAAACATAGCACCCAGGTGGACAGAACACCATTCCCTGCCATGAGTTCCTCTCAAAATAACCACCGCAACTGTGAGTCTTACTTTCTATCCCACATCCATTCATCATGGCCTCAGGCACTGTCCTAGACAGAGCAGGATTAATGGTGAGGAGACTCAAGCACTGTCACTGCCCCATGATACTTTTAAACAAGCCAACTTGTACCAACTAGTGCTTCAATACAAACGGAATAGAGCTCACTGAAGAAAAGGGATGCAGGCCTTTGAGACCGAGGACAGGGGTTTCAGTAAGAACATTTCAAGGCCTTGTCAGTGCCAAAAATTACAACTGCTCCATAGTCACAACTTCATGTGCCACACTGTCCCCATCACCTAAGTTTCTAGAATGAAAGACCTGTCTCTCAAGCAATATTTGCTTATCTAAATATAAGAGATAGATAGGGCATCTTCAAAAACCTCAAGAGATCTGCAGAATATGGCATTCAAAGATGTTTTCTTAACTTAAGATTTTTTGATATCGAGACATGTCAGCTCCTGACAGCACCCCCTATTCTACTCCAAGTAGAAGATGAGCATCGAAGAATCTCCAGTGGGAGATGATTGAATTGGTGGTAAGCCTTTTTCTTGGCAAGATAAACCCCTTGCTTCAACTTTAGACAGACTTCTGTCCAAAAAGGACAAAACTTGGAAGCAGGTAAGTTGACAGCCTAGCTCTGCCAAGACAGGGTAGGTAAGTCCTTCATAATTCCTGCTCTACAATCAATGTCTGTCAGAGAAACGGGGCCAAATGGCTGAAGATTGATGCTGTAATGGATGGAGAGAAAATGGGAACTGTCCAGGCAGCCACTGGTATGTCATTTCTTAGTTTTGGAAGCTGCAGGCCCTGTACTTCCTATATAATCAGATATATTTATCCCTCTCAGGTCTCTGAGGTGGTTGAAGAATAGATAGCTAGAGTCTCATAGTTAAATTTTGAGTTGTTTAGTAATCAAGAGGGTGTTCTGGATCTAAGAAGATATTTTTAAAATTATGAGGCAATTTAGTATGAAAGCTGAGTTAGATATAGAACTTTAAACTCATGGAGATGTTTAGATAGTAGAATGTTAAAGTCAGGTGCCAAATACATATGGACTGGACATTGGGAATGTATGCTAAGCCATATAACTCTTATAATTGTGGCCTATTTATTTCTGTTGTTTTGTATTGTATTTATAGTTATAAGAAAAAGAACCATTTTTTGGACTGAAAGGGAGAGCTGTTGGGGGGGAAAAGAAATACCTTAAACTAAAAAAAAAAAAGAAGGGAAGAGGATGGGGGGTTGAGGGGGAGGAGGGTGGAAGGGTGGGACTGGAGGGGGGAGTAGGGAGGGGATTGTGATTGAGATGTAACTTGAAGAAATAAAAAATAAATTATTAAAAAATAAATAAATTATTAAAAATAATAATAAATAAAAAAATAAAGGCGTGTGCCACCAAAAAAAAAAAAAAAAAGAAAGACCTGTCTCCATCCTTTGACCATCTCAAAGACCTAAAATCTGCTGACTCTGTCAACCTATTCTGCCCCTCATCCCTTTCTAGTCTTCATTCCCACACATCCTGGTCTAGGTTGCATTCCTGCCACCATGCCTTTATACCCCTGTGAATGATGTCTAACTCTATTCCAGAAAACTTCTGGCTCACTCCAACTCTGCTTTCTCCATGCTTCTGTCCATGCAAAAGAACACTGCAAGAGAAGAACATGTAACCATACCAAATTAGTGCCCTTTAAACTTAAGGACCACAAAGATGCCCACAAGATCTAAGCCCAAGTCTATCTGTCCATCCTCACTCTGGGATGACGATCTATCCTACAATGCTGATAACTCATGTAATGGATAAAGTTCCCACATGTCCCTACTACTGAATCTGTCTGCCCACTATCATATGTCTAACACACTGTGTCTTCTCTCCTGTGGATTGACTGCCTATGCACCTATCCAATGCAAACTGTTCCACAGGAGCTCACCCCTTTGTGTGACAATGACTCACACTAAAGAGTCTCCTTTTCCCTCACATTGGCAAATTTTCCTTTTCTATGGTCCATTCCCATTATCAGTTAAACATGCTCTTACATCTCCCATCTCTAGAAATCCCTCTCCTGAAAGCCCCTCTCATTCCAACTAATATTCCATTTTCCCATGACCTTCACTACAATTCACCTTTGCAGAGTTCTCTCCATTCACTGCCCCAGTATATCTCCCACCATTGCTTCTTCAACCTGCTTCTGTAAGACTTTTACTCCCCTACCCCTAGAGGCATTGCAGATGTGACTGCTATGTCACATGTGCATCTGTAGGTGGCAGAGAGGAGATTGGCTATGTCGACATTCAGTGTTCTGACCTATGAACATCTGAATGAATAGTAGTCTAACATTCCTGGAAAAAAAATCAAGCCAGAAAACAGCACCAGCTCAGCGCCATGGGGCTCCGACAGGGAACAAGCCTGTGACAACTACCAGTCGAGCACCAGGCAAGTACCAGATGGGCTCCCAGGACAGAAAGCAAACCAGAGACTAGAAGAACCCTGTCTGGCCTTGGATTGTGGTGGCTGTGGGTGAGCCAGCCCCAAGGGAGTGAATGTGAGAGAGCCAGCCATGCCTTTTGTCTGCTTGGCAGTGGTATTGGCAAGGAAGATACCCTCCCCTCCCTTTTACCCTCACCAGAAATGGAAGACAGGAGATCTGGCACCAATGGGGTAACAAGAGCAGGAGAGCTGTCCCTGCCCCTCAGAGGCTACAGCACTCAGGAGAGTAGGCCCTGCATGCACCTGAACAGCTCAGTATAGCTGGCCCAGGATGTGGGGGATGTGGGTGAGCCAGCCCTGGGGGTGTGATTATGGGAGAGCCAACCCTGCTTTTCTGTCTGCTTTTCAGTGATGTTGTCAAGGGAGAGATCTCCTCCACTGTCTGATGCCCTCAGCACAAGTATCAAGTGGCAGAGTTGGCCCGATGGGCTCATGAGAGGAGAATAATTGGGTCCAGCCCCTTACCTGCTGTAGCACTTGGGATAGCAGGCTCTGCACCTTACTTGGGTAGCACAGTAGAACTCATGCTGGATGTGGGGGTTGCAGGCCCAGAACCAGGGCTTTAGTTGGCCTACACCAACATATACCCCATGGATGAACTACTGGAGTGCATGAAGAGGCCAGTTACACAAACCCAAAACTACAGGATCTCCATGACACAGGATAATAACAGCATATCTGAGAGGAGTCTCAGTGAGGTTCCAGTATTGACAAAGAAGCAGAAACCAGAAGCCTCATACCAGACCAAGGAGTCATTATAATATGAACATTTGCAAGCAAAAAAATATGAAAATGGAATATTGTGGGACACACTAAGACACACTACAGCTTTCACAATGAATTTTTTTTATGTTGGGAAGATTTCAAGGGTGAAGGGTGGGTCTGAGGGGAGGTGGGAGATGAGAAGGAAGAGGGTGCATGATGTGAAATTCACAAAATAATAAAGTGATTAAAGAAAAACTTTTACTCCCATACCAGTACCTTCAATGACCTCTAAACTGCCGCATCCACTGGTCAATTCTCAGTCCTTATTCCTTCAACCAGCAACATCCAACACAGACTATCTTCCCCTTGTAAACGTGCTCCTCACTTGGCTTTCAGAACACCATAAACTCTGGCCCATTATCAAGTCCTCTTCAGCCTTCTCCGCTGTTTTCTTTCTCCTCCAAGATGTTGTAATGCCCCAAACCCCAGTTCTCAGCTCTTTAATCACCTCTCGGCCATTCCCTTGATGATCTCCTCTAGTTAAAGCTAGGAATACCACTTGTGTTGAAAATGCTCAAGTTTATATTTCTCATCCAGTTCACTCTGATTAACTGCAGAAACATAAATCAAAGCACCTACTCCCCAATGTATGACAGGCATCCACAACTTAGTATCCCTAAAACCAAAACCCTTACCCGCCTCAAGCCCACTTTAACAATCAGAGCCCTCATCTTGGCTCATGGCCACTCCATTATTGGACAAACAAAACTGTGGCTCCTTCACTGTTTTTTTTTTTTCTCTAGAATCCCTCATATCTAATGCATTTGTGAATTCTGTTCACTTTTCCTTTGAAATATCTTTAGGGCTAGGGTATCTCAGTGGTGAAGTATTTGGCTAGCATACACAGAGCACAGATTCAATCCCCAGCACCATCCATAAAATAAAAATACAACATGTCCAGAATCCAACCACCTCTCAGCACCTCTACTGCCAAAGTCTGACCCAAGCCACCATCGACCTGCCTCCACTGTGAAAAGAGCCTGCTAACTGATCTCCCTTACCCACTCCTGACTGTTATCAACACAGCAACCAGAATGGTCCTTTGAAATTATAAAGCAGGTTACATCACCAGTCTGCTCAGCATGCTCTGATGGCTTCCCACTCAGGACAAAAGCTTTGCACTGGCCCCCAGAAACACACCACCTGCTTCTCTGGCCTCTACTCCCTCTTCTCCATTACACCCATCCTTCTAGCTCTTTTCAAATAAACCAGTCACTTGGATACTTGGCATGGACTTCTTCCTCACTGTTCCCTCTCTTTCCTCAGAAATCTATTTCTCAATCTTATCTCCTTCAGTGTCATAATGGGTTCCTCTCTGCCCAAGTCAACACTCCGACTCCTTATTCCCTATACTCTCACTTTTTTCCATTTTTATGAAATACTAGTCAGCTTCCAACATAGCATATTATTCATGTGATCTGATTATTATCTGCCCATTAGAATACAGGCTCTGGCAGGCACAGATTGTTCACTTTTCAGATGCCTAGAACAGCTCTTAGCATGCTGTACACACCCAATGAGTCTGTGTTAAGTAAATATATTTTATGAGGCTATAATGTCAAAACTAAAAGTCAGAATTAAAATATGCACAGTGTGTCCAGGAGTGAAAGTGGGGATGTAGGGAAGGGACCTCTGTGTTCCCATTAATAGGTTAGCATTTATTCACACATTTACACAAATGTGTTCATCAAATTATCTAGTTGCTACTTTGGGAAGTAGCCTGAGGCAGAAAGAAGGCTCCAAACACCTAGCATTTCTGGGAGACTTTAAGTATTTTTAAAATTTCCCACAATCCATCAAACTCCAAAGAGTAAATGACTATGAACTTGTACTCCTAGGGTAAATGAAGAGTGCATGGCCCACCACACCCTAAATTACAGTTATAATTCAGGCTGTGGGGCTTGGAAGATGGCTCACCTAGTAATGTGCTTTCTATACAAGCTTGAGGACCATATTGATTCCTCCGAATACACACTGACAGGTCAAGCATGGTGGTATGGACCAGTGCTAGAGAGGTGGAGAAACACAAGAACCCCCAGGGCTTGCTGGCCAATTAGTCTAGTCAAAAGCACTTAGCTCCAGGTTCAGTGAGAGGTCCTGCCCTGCTAATGAATAATGTTGGGAACAATTGAGAAAGACAGTCCTAAGCCAATGTGGGCTTCTGCTTTCTGAGGCCAGAGCACATACAGAAACAGAAAGAGGACATTTGAAGATGCTGGGTAAAGACAGCCATCAATAATTGAAGAAGACAGACCTTAGAAGAACCCACCCTTGCAGATACCTTGATCTTAAACTTCTATCCCTAAAATGAAGAGGTACTAGAGAGGACTAAAGGTAGCTAATGACAGTGCCCAGATAAAGAAACAAAACAGCAGGTAGAAGGGACAAAAATCCTGAAAGTTTGATTGTATCTTTAGACCTACAAAGGATACTCACTGGCTTTGTCATAAATGGGTCCCTTTGCACCTTCTAATGCATCTCTGTCAGCTGTAGAAGACTCTCACATCTCACTTGAACAGTAGAAAGCCTTCCAAAGCTCCCCCAGGAGGCCCATGTCAGCCTGTCACTGAATGACCTATGTGACTGAAACAAGGATGCTTCACCCCTGAAGCAGGACCAGCTCAGCTAAGTCCTGTGAGTCCCTAGCTCTACCAATGACCCAGGGGGGCAGCCCCTGCATCTCAGCAGACCCAGAAAAAGCACATCCTGCTTCTTGGTCACTCAACCTGATCTGGCTCAGCTCCAGTTGAGAACCAGTACCGTGAGCTCTGAAAGTGCATGGATTTGCTAGTTCTCGGCTGCACATGTTAGGGTAAGTGCGGAAGACACAGAGAAAATCATTCTCCTTTTGCTGTGATGTACCCAGCTGCCCCAAGCAAAGAGATGTGTCTCTCAACAGTCACAATGTCGGGGAGCTGGTTCCTGCAAAGATCCTGAATCCAGTCAACCCTGTCTTCTTTGCACTGATAAGGGGTTACTAAGGAAAAATCCATAATCCCTGCATTAATACAGTCTTTGGAAAACCTGCCAGTAAATAAATCTTAAGAGGGAAATGTGTCAGCAACACTGTTATTAAATAGATGGGAAAACATTCCTGGTAAAACTTCAAACAAAACTCCTCGTTACCGTTACCAATTCAGATTGCCTCCATTTTGTTCGCTAAAGCTACTTGGAAGATAAATAACCATCCCAGTCCTCCTTCCAAGCCTTCTAGTCACTGAGTCACAAGGAGCAATGGAAAATGCCTCCAATCCCAGTACTGGAGAGGCTAAAGCAGAAAGATTGCCATGAGTTCAAAGCCAACCATCATGGGATACATACCAAATACTGACTTTTAAACAAACAACAAAATAAACAATTTAACTCAGTCAACAAACATTTAATGAGTACCTTCTATGTGCCAGTTAGGGTGATAAATATTGGAACAAACAAAAAAATGAGATACGGTGCCTTCTATCAGATAACTCATTACCAATAGGACAGGCATATGCATAGATCACAGTAGGTCTTAAAGTATGTTGACACATACTCTAATTGAGGCAAAGTGTAAGAGATGGAAACTCATGTGGGTGAGGCTTGTAGCTGGGTATCTGAAAGCACCTGGGCTTTAATTTTGTATCAAAGAAGATGCAAGCCACAAAGTGGCTGTCCTGATGCTTTACAGCCTCAGTTCGGCTTCTCACGTCCAGGACCAACTGCACCCAGACTACACCACAGCTGTGACTCGGCCTAGATTGGCTTCCGCCTGTGGAAGGTCACACAAGAGGTAGACTGACATCATGGGAGGGCAATAATTTTTCTCTCTGCACTTGATAGAAAACTGGGTGATGAAAAAAGGATAAAAAAAAACAGCAGTAGAGAGAATCCCAAATGATTCAACAGGGTTCCTCAGTGAGTTGCCACCAAGCTTAATGATCTTATTTTGGTCTTTGGGATCCACATGAAGGAATGAGAGAAGTCCTTGGGGCATGAGTGTCTTAGTTTTGCTTTTTATTGCTATAGTCTGTTTTTATTGCTATATTCTATTTCTATTGTGATAAAGGCCATGATC
This sequence comes from Lophiomys imhausi, assembly GCA_907164525.1. Classification (NCBI taxonomy): domain Eukaryota; kingdom Metazoa; phylum Chordata; class Mammalia; order Rodentia; family Muridae; genus Lophiomys; species Lophiomys imhausi. The sequence continues at coordinate 4,201,280 of CAJQZJ010032348.1, read as the reverse complement.
AAAATCAACTTGGGGAGGAGAGGATTTATCTCATCTTACAGCTTGTAGTCCATCCTCCAGGGAAGTCAGAGCAGGAAATCAAGGCAGGAGCTGATGCAGAGGCTATGAAGGAATGCTGCTCACTAGTTTGCTCTCTATGGTTTGCTCAGCCCACTTTTTCATACCACTCAGAACCACCTATCAACAGGAAGCACCACTCCCAGTATTCTGGACCCTCCTACATCAAACATTAATCAAGAAAAGGCCCCACACACACTTGCCTACAGGCAATCTCATAGGGGCATTTTCCTCATTGAAGTTCCTCTTCCCAGACGGCTGAAGCTTGTTTCAAGTTGAAAAAGAATTAATCAGGACAACGGACTTGGAGAGCAGTGAAGTTGGTAGCTTGTGATGGAGAGATGCCCAAACAGGGACTCCTGAAACCTCGCCCCATCTACCTTAGCTACTTAAATGGACAACTGGATTTAATTCCGTAAGCATCAGCCTTCCTCTCTGTGAAACAGAAGTGCCCTGCCTACCTCAAGAAAGCTCAAGAAATCAAAGGCTCCATGGTAAGTGGAAAAACTGTTAAGCCTGAAAAACACTGTGCAAATATAAGAGAGGGTTATAATTAACCTAGCCACAAAGCCGCCTCGGGCGTGATTAAAATACACTGTACCCCTCTAGATCGACTAAGTGTGAATATGGTTAAAAAATAGGGACAGCTACTCCTAAACAGAGACAGTTGGTGTGTGGGCAAAGCCCCATAAGCATTCTCTATGCCAGGAAACTTGCATATGCTTAGAAGCTAGCACGTTTCTGTTGGCCTTATAGCAGCAGGGTAGGAGAGCTACAAAATGAAATCTGTAGCGGCAGAACCAGTGCCAAGCACAACTGCCCCAATCCCCCCAAAACCTGTGGAACGCCAATCTCCATCAATGGGAAGAAATGAGCCTTGTGCTACCAGACAGGGAAACCATAAAGAAGATGCTCATCTGGAAGAGGCCAGTGGAGCCTCCAAAGTACTATTACCTAGACATTTAAAGCCTAAGGGGGAAGGGAATTTTTATAAGAGAAGGGTTCCAAATAGGGTACCTCTCCCTGTCTTGACAAATAATTTACAAAACCAGTACTTTTTCTATCTGATTACAGTAAATTTTCCAATACAATGAATGCTTTGTTTGGCTGAACCATTTAATAGCCATTCCCACTCTCTAATGAAACTACTAATTACAACATCTCTGCATTGCAGGCAATAAAAAAACAGGTTGCTAACCTCTTTACAATGCCTCATTCTGCCATCAAGTAGCAATTACTCTCCCAGGGCCTCCCTCTTTTTCACTGAGTCTCACCTCAAACATCCCCATCAAACCTACTAAAAAAGATTTAGACCCTCTCTACCAAATAAGTAAACATAGAGTGCACAGAGACACACATATACTAAAACACTATCCCGCATCTTAAGAAGGAGGAGGAAAAGAAGAAAGGAGGAGGAGGAGGGCAGAGGGTGATTGATGGCAAGGCTGAGAAAGGACCCCTGGGTCAGATTGTTGCTTTTTTCTGGCTAACTTGGCACAACAGCAATAATGGTGCTTAGCAATACAGTCATTAAAAAAAAAAAAAGCTGAGTTAGATATAGAACTTTAAACACATGGAGATGGTTAGATAGTAGAATGTTAAAGTCAGGTGCCAAATACATATGGACTGGACATTGGGAATGTATGCTAAGCCATATAACTCTTATAATTGTGGCCTATTTATTTCTGTTGTTTTGTATTGTATTTATAGTTATAAGAAAAAGAACCATTTTTTTGACTGAAAGGGAGAGCTGTTGGGGGGAAAAAATAAATACCTTAAACTAAAAAAAAAAAAAAGAAGGGAAGAGGATGGGGGGGGTTGAGGGGGAGGAGGGTGGAAGGGTGGGACTGGAGGGGGGAGTAGGGAGGGGATTGTGATTGAGATGTAACTTGAAGAAATAAAAAATAAATTATTAAAAAAATCCCAACACAAAGAAAATGCTTGTTACCTTAAAATAGAGCAGATTTTAAGAGATATATTGTGTTCATGCACACACATTTACACACACGCGTACATACATACATACTAATGTATGTATATGTGTATATGTTTGATAACTGACTTATCCACCAGGTTCTACAATTCTATTTTGTTTGTTGTCATCAAATAAAATTGAAGGAACCACTAAGGCAGCATAAGATGTGTTTCTGGACTGTGATTCTGACAGCAGCTTCCAGGTCACCAGAAACACCAAGAAATAGCTAGCAAACCCCAGACTTTTCCCCCCAGTTACTGGGGCATCCTCACCTACACTAGAGAAAGCATGAGTTGAACCTTCAACTATCCCACCTAAGGCTCTTTAATCCGCAGTGAGGCCTTTATCTGAAGAAATGAATGTTACCATGCCAACACTGACCAGAACAGGAACACAAAAGAGGTAAAAATCTATTTTTCTAATCTTTAAAGGTTAAAGGGAAAACAAAGCCTGCATAAAATATTTTATTGTCATTCATTAGCTATTTAATTAAAATGAGACAACAGGCAACAGATTTAGTGTAATTATGCCAAATCCAAATTAGGTTCATAAGACCCAAAATATTTTTGCCCAAATGTGTAGGTGACAGATTTAGAATTTGGTAAGTTACCTAATATTCCAGTGGCTCTATCTCAAAGAGTCATTTTAATAACTTAGGATAGAATTCAAATAAAGGTTTTAGAAATTAATTTTTCTCCTATCCAGAGGTCCGTGAAATAAAGTAAGAGCCTTGAGAATTCTTCAAAGAATGTCAACTTATAAAGTAGACAGAGTACATGAAGACATCTGTTTACTTAAACAAATGCCAGAATGCATGCATTCAGTGGGGTGTTCCCCAGGAATATTTAAGTACTTTAAATCTGAGGCCTATGCTATAATTATCCCATTGTTCATTAAACATTTAGAATCCTTCTTGGGGAACAATTTTAGAATTGGTTTATAAAGCACACAAAATCTTCTTAATGTTATACATGCTACATACTTAAATCTACAGACAAGCTCCAGAGAGGCTAAAAGCAACTTCTATTTGGTTGGGCATGCTTTTGTGTTTATGTAAGAATATGAGTATTTTGGGACTTCTATAAATTTATGTAAACTAAAATAACACAACCACATGCTAATGAGAGCACCAGATTGAAACAGGAACATCTCGGAGGCTGACCAGTTGTCCTGTGTCTCTAGCCACAAAGCTCAGTCTGTTGTCTCCTCCAAACTGCTCATTAAAAAAAAAAAAAAAATGTTAGATCTCTCATCCTTGCCAGCATCAGTGTTTGCACATATATAGAGTACAGCCTTAGAGCTTTAAGGAAGAAAATTACCACTTAATCAAAAGTTCTAACAGACTTTTATATATAGATGGAACAAATAATTCCCAACCAAGCATTGTGTAGGGGTTTGAATGAGAATGGCTCCCATAGGCTCAGATTTTAAACACTTGGTCCTCAGTTGGTATAACAAGGATCAGGATATGTGACCTTGTTAGAGGAAGTATGCCACTGGGGATTGGCTTTGAGGTTTCAAAAGACCCACGCCCTTCTCTGCCTCCTGCTTGGGAATCAGGGGGTGTGAGCTCTCAGCTATTCCTGCCACCATGACTTTGCTCCACCATCTTAGACACTAACACTCAGAAACCATAAGCCCAATTAAATGTTTTCTTTTATGAGTTGCCTTGGTCATGGTGTTTTGTCACAGCAATAGAAAAGTAACTAAGACACCTTGTACAGAACACTTGGCCCAACCAACCATACTTAATGCTGAAGTTTTAGTCTGAAGGGATATTAGAAGCATGTCCCCTTCCCGTTTCTCTGTTTCCTAATCGCCATGAAATGGGCAGGTGCCTTCAACACACACACACACACACACACACACACACACACACACACACACACA
>CAJQZJ010032348.1:4176396-4197348 GCA_907164525.1 Lophiomys imhausi | reverse complement strand
CACACACACACACACACACACACACACACACACACACACACACACACGGATGCCTGTCCTCCTCACAGGCCCAGAACAATAGAGCCAAGCAATCAAGGACTGAAACCCCCAAGACAATGAACCCAGATAAAGTGTCTTTCTTTGTATGTTAACAGTTTATAGTGCTTTTATAACAAAAGAAAGGTGACTTGCATACTGATTTAGAAACTAGTTTTTAAAGATACAGAGTTGCCCTCTTAAAGTCCACATCTTCTTGAGACGTCCAGGTAACTATGGCCACAGCCTGAAGGAAGAGATACCATTTCTCCTTCACAGGCCAAAGCTTCAAGGGGAACCAGAAGAAGGAGACAGTGATTTGACTCAAACCAACACAATGAGTTTTCAATCAAATGCCATCAAACCTGCAATTAAGGACAATAGTCTGTAGACAATAGTCTACATATGAAATTGCAATTTATAGATCTACAGCAGAGTAAACCAAACTCTTATAACCAACCAAGAGACAGGAACATCACTGAGCATGAAGCTCTGCTCTGACAAACATCCCTCTCTGAGGGATCTTGGTTATGGTTCTTTAACAATACCTTGTTAGCTGTATATAACTCCAATCAGGCAAGGTGACAATTCAATTCAGAATAAATTAATATGCAAACTCTTGACAGGAGGCAGACATTTAAGAAAGAGTAAAAGGTAGCTGTTCATAATAATACTGGAAAGAAGTGTGTAGCCACAAAATATTTACCCCATGTAATGTCTTAAATTTCACATTGAAAATGTGTCTCTTTACCTTAAATCTTAAGTCTCTATATCCATAGCAAATCCTCCTAGGGAGGACCAGGCATTGAGCCTTATTGGTCATTTGCCACTAAAACTAAAGGGTCTTCTCAGATTACTCCTTGAAATGAAGGAAAGCAGAAAAGTACTTTAATTCAATGCAAAGGAATTACGAACCACAGAGATGGCTCAGTCAATAGAGTGGTTGCCACACGAGCATGAGAACCAGAGGCCAAACACAAGCACCTACCTGAAAGAGCAAGCGGCACACATGGAGTACCAACACTGGAGAGGCAGAGACGAGATGTGCTCTGGGGCTTCCTGACCAACCAGCTTAACCTAATCAGTGAGACCCAGGGGAGACAAGTGACAGATCTGAAGTGACAGTTTGAAGAAGCAGATGTCAAACAACAACAACAAATGGATAGATCCTGAGGAATGACACTTGAGTTTGACCTGTGGCTTACATACACACACACCACCACCAACACCAACACGAAGGGGGGATAGATCAAGGAAAGAAAGTATTCTGATAGAGGAGGTCAGGATCTCTGAGAACAAACTTCTCAGTTGTCCCTGCATTGAGTATTGCTATGAAAGATGATAAGAGGTTCTCAGAATGGCTTTAGTACCTGGACCCAATTCTGCCCTGGAGATGATGGGGGATGTGCAGAATGAAAGACTCTGTTTCTTGTAGCACTTACTATTTGCCAAGAAATATTCTAAGACCTTATTTGTATCAACTCGGTCATTCAATTAGCATAATAAATCTTTAAGTAGACTATTAAATATAATTTCCTTTTAGCAGATAAAGAAACTGAAAAACCTAAAAGTTTAGGAGCCGCTCAAGTTCATAAACACAATCTTTGGTAAAACTAGCTACTCAGCACCTATATTCTTAATTACTTGCCCTCTATAATAGTCGTTCCCAACCTGTGGGTCACAACCCCTTTAGGGGCAGGGTGCAAATGACCTTTTCACAGGAGTTGCATACCAGATATCCTTCATACCATACATTTACATTACAATTCATAAGCAGCAAAATTAGAGTTATAAATAGCAACAAAAATTTATAATTGAGGGTCACCACAATATGAGGAAATACATTAAAGGATCACAGTATTAGAAAGGTTGAGAATCACTATGCTATAAAAATTATTTTTAAATGACAAACTATACCAACCACTTTACAGCACAAAAAAAAAAAAAATTTCAAGTGAGTAGCTAGAGAAATGGTTCAACAGTTAAGAGAACTGGCTACTCTTGCAGAGAACCAGAGTTCAGTTCCCAGAATCCACATGGTGGCTCACAACTGACTACCTGTAACTCCAGTTCCAAGGAATCTGATACCTTCTTCTGGCCTCCCGCCTGAGGCATGCATATATAGGTAAAATATGCATACACATAAAATTCTTTTAAGTTAAGAAATTGAAGAAGACACAAATAATGGAAAGACACTTTATGATTATGGATCAGAAGAAGTAATATTGTTTAAGTGTCCATACTACTCAATATTATTTAATGCAATCTCAAAATAGCAATGACACCTTTTATATAACTTTAAAAAATAAGTTAATTGTGCCCTTTAAAACCTGATAAAGCTCATATAAGAAGTCAATATTTAATCTGCTATGAGTGATCACAGTTAGAAGAAAGTGTCCTTACAATACTGGGAAATTTTTTTCAATGCCAAGTTTCAATTAGCACAGATGCTATCTTTGAGTAAGTAGAGAGGAAGGGAGGGAGGGATGGAGGAAAGGAAGGAGGGAGGGAGGATAGAAAAGACCTTTTTTGACTGGGAAAAACTCAGGAGGATTCACATTGTCGGTAAAGGAACTTGAAGCATAGCTTTTATTGTTTATAACGTTATGAGTCAGACAGAACATCTCAAATGGGTAACTTTGGCACACTCACACCAGAGGAAAGGATGGTTGTTTAAGGAAGAAATAATCAACTGGTAGATACATTCTATAGAAAGGACTTTGACAAATGCCAAAGTGTAAGTTTTAGAGGAGAGAATTATTAATTTACTGTATTTTTTTAACCTAACAGTTTTTCAGGACCATGGAGAGAGCTCAGCACCCCACTGTCAACAGAGGTTCAAGGAACATTGATCCTTTGGACTCTGAAATAATAAGCAAAATTAGGGTGAACAATCTTCGACAATAGATAAAAAAATAGAAAGAAAATGACTGAGGTTATCTTTTTCTTCAAATTTTGTTACAAATGCATAAAGATGAATACACAAATGGCTGAAGCCTGTTACAATGCTGTATAGGAGGAAAAAAAACAAGCATTTGTTGGGCAGAGGGTTTCCACGTTACCTTAATGGTAGCTGCATTGCCATGTTGAAACCAGAATCATTAAATTGTTATATGCATTAGTAAATAATGACATCTTAACTACTATAACAAATCACTCTAAATTCTCACTGGCTTAACTACCAAGTATATTTCTTACTGAAGTCCAGTTGGCTACCTAAACAGGAAAGGTCACTGTTTCATGTATTCACTACAAACTCTTGCATTTATCATTCCAAGAGTTTATCATCCTAAATCCATGGCTTCCTAAGCTCCCCAGAATATCAACATCCAAGCAGAAGGTAGAAGAAGAAACTAGAACACAGAAGGACTTTATGGGACAGATAGCTCCCTGGCCAGTCACATGGCCATGCCTGACTTCAGGCACTGCTGGATAAAATAATCAGGCTTTGAATCTATGTAAAGGGGGAGGGGCTTAGTGAGCAGACAGCTACTCTCTGTTCTATGTGCAGTCATTTGACATATTGGCTAATCATGCCACATCTTCCCCTCCAGACACCATGTCTCAGGCCATTCATGTCTATAGAGAGACACAGACTGGTTAAGTCAAGCCATCATCAGTACCTATGTCTCTGTTTGGTCATCTGGAAACTTCCATGGAAAAAATTACAGACTAGCATCTGTGATAGTCAGTATTCCAACAGGATAACAAGATACAAGAGATATTTAACTCACAAAAAGAAAAAAATGTACCTGTACTCATGGCTTTGGAGATCCCATTCAAAGATAAGGTAGATTCAGTGCTCTGAGTCTCTGGTGAGCAGGCTGGATGGCAATATCAGAAATGTATGGCAAGGAAAACTGCTCAGATGATGACCATAGAGGCAAAGACAAAGAGGAAGGAACTGTGGTCCACAATCCCCTCTTCCTGAAGGTTCCACCACTTCCCACAGTACTTCACAGGGGACCAAGACTTCTTATACATGGCCTTTAAGAAGGCATTCAAGATCCAAAGTATAGCAACAGGCATGAGAATAAAGCAGAAAAATGCACAGGCATTTCCCAATGTAACCCAGCACCAGGAGGCAACATCCTGAACTGCGGTGGCTGAAGAACACTGGAAAAGACAATGACCCAGAACTGGCTCCACTCTGCAAGAGCTGCTGTCAAGCCTCCTTGACACTTGGGAATACACAAATTTTCACATGCCGTACATATTGCTGAAGTGATTCACAGCTTGATTGTTTCAAAAAGTATTGCTGAAACAATACAATTGGGAATGAGCAGGTGACTCAGTCAGTTGCTGCTCAAGTATGAGGACCTGAGTTCAGATCCCTCATAGAAAACCAGGCACAGTAGCACTGCAGCCCAGCACTGGGACAGAGAGAGAGAGAGGCCTCTGGCACTTTCTGGCCAGCTGAATTGATGAGCCCCAGGTGAGATCTTGCCTCACAAAGTAAAGGGGCTGGGAGGAAGACCACCAGACATCAACTCCTTGCCTCCACATGCATGGACACATCTGTGTGCACATGCACAGAGAGAGAGAGAGAGAGAGAGAGAGAGAGAGAGAGATGAAAATTAGCAGCTACTGAAACAGTGCAAGTTTGTGATAGAAGATTAAATAAAGCTCTGTATTGAGACAGTCGAGGAGGGAAGCAACAACAACATAATAGCAGAAGTCATATGCTAGAATGTTCTCAAGAGCTTGAAAGGGTAAAATTGGTCATGACATTCACCCTAAACTACAATTGATAGGTATTCAGGCAGAATCTGCTTGCTTGTGGATAGAAACAAGTAGTCTCAGACTCAAACCAGAAAGATAAGAGGAGAGAATCAAAATTTAGGTGAAATTTCAGGTTTTGTGAACAATGTTTCTCAAATGATTTCTAAACTGGGACACTCCCTATCGTTTCTGAGTGTGGAGACAAAGGTTAAAACTCTATCCTACCTGTACATACTGCTGTTTTTAGCACTTGTAGTTTCTCTTGGAATTCCAAGTCCTTGAATCCCCAGGGAAGAAATAAAAGAGACTAATGCCATCCACACCTTTTCAATGAGCCAGCAAAGTGATTACCTATAAATGTAGCTCATAATTTTTGCATATTGCTAGACTCTCTTTTCCAAGAATGAAAAGTATTGTGCCTTTAATGCCTATACTAATTGTGGAATATATGTGTTGCTGAGAAGTTACTAGAAATCCTTGGGCTTTGTTTCCCACTGAAATTTACAGTATAACAGACAAAGAAGATGATATCTACAGCACTGTGGGTTCCTGTCATTCAGCTGGAGACTGAAATGCAGACACACACGGTGCAGCATTTTGAGGATGACAAGGCAAGAATGTGGCTATTCAGCCTGAAAATAAAGCAGCTTTATCGCAAGAAAACAAGAGGGGAAGCCAATATCATCAGAGCCAAAGCACCCTAAAATTCTAATTAGAATGAAGCTATTAAATGAAAAGCTACAGAAGCCAATGGTTACAGATTCCTACAGGAAAATCAGCCAGCCAAAGAAGCTTGGGGTTTAGGACAAACTATCTTAGCTCTCTATTTTTTTCCCTTTGGAGTGTGTGTGTGTGTGTGTGTGTGTGTGTGTGTGTGTGTGTGTGTGTGCTTGCATGTGTGTGGGTAGAGGGGTTACACATAGGTGCAGGTGCAAAGCACATATGTGCAAGAGAGAGATTGGCATTAGGTATCTTCCTCGACTGTTCTTCATGCACTTCATTTTATTTACTAAGCAGGGACACTTGCTGAACCAGAGCCCATGGATCTCACTAGTCTAGCTAGCCATATTGCCCCAGGGATCCTATCTCCACCAGAAGACCTTACAGAACCCCTGACACATACACCTGCATCTTTTTTTAAATGTTTTCACTTATTCTTTGAGAATTTCACAAATGTATACAACGTATGATGACCCCATCTACCCCTGCTTCTACATGCTTTATCCACTGATCTGTCTCCCCAGCCCCATCCTATCTTTTTTTTTTTTTTTTTTTTTTTTTTTGGTTTTTCGAGACAGAGTTTCTCTGTGTATCCTTGGCTGTCCTGGACTCACTTTGTAGACCAGGCTGGCCTCGAACTCGCAAAGATCCGCCTGCCTCTGCCCATCCTATCTTTTTAAGGAAGAAGTCTTTTTAAACTTTTCTGAGCTCCCTACTTCAGACCATTGAATGTTCCATCTCAGCTAACACCTAAGGTCAAAATGTCTCCAGATGTGCAAATGATCACCAGGTGCTTAGAACAGCCAGGCCACCCTGATCATCAATCTTTTCAATAAAGCAAAAGCAAACCACAAACCACCATGTGTCAAGAGAATGTAGTAAGCAAGCTTCACTCCACAATCCTTCTTTTGGGACTGCCATTAACAGCCCCTTTCTAATTAGTGACAGAAATGTAAGGCTCTTTGCTCAAATCATTTCATAACCTTGCAGCATAAGGAAAACGATTGGTAGCCTCCTATTTCTTATCCCTGCCTTGCCTAAAGCAATGCCTCCTGTTGGACTGTGTTCCTGTCCCACCTTTTTCTCTGCCTTCTTTCCTGCTCAGTCTCTCCGGCTGTGGTTCTGATCATTCCTCTCTATCTATCTTTTCTGCATCATCAGTTTTTTTCTCTACCTAAGAATCATCTTCTTCAGGTATCCTTTCATGACTCTAACTTAAAAACTTAGTTTCTCTTGATCTAAATTTCCCAGCCCAGCTGTCACACTTTGTTTAAACTTAGAATAAAACTCCTTTAAAGGGCATCATCTTGGATCTTTTTCTTACTTTCTCTAAAGATGACCCGTCAACCAACCCTGACAACCTTCTATATAGAATGTTTCTAGAACCCTGTCTTCTCTCATCATTCTGATCCTGCCATCTGTGTTGGCTGCTCTTGCTTCTAAATTTGCCCCCATTGTAATCTTTTAGCAACTAAGCAAATATCATGATTCTTCTGAGCCATAAATACACTCATGCCAGTTCTGTCTTCAAATCCTACAATAGATTCCCATCTCACTCCTCTGTAACCTTCAGATGTTATGTAGGGTAGTTTTTCTCCAACATCCTAAGTCTACAAGCCTCTTCATTTACACCACTACCCACCCACCCCCATTTTGTTCTCTCTGGGCTTTTTTTTTTCAATATATTAAACATCATACTATATTGGGGCTTCTGCCCTTATTATTCCTTAAGCTTTTTTCTCAGATATTCCCAAAATCTGGTCCCTTGCATCCTTCAGGACTCTATTGAAAGGTCACTTTCCCAGGAGCCACTCCATCCACTTTACTTACCCACAAAAATCTTAAAAAAAAAAAAATATGAAGGTTTATGATCTAAAGAGAGACCAGAGGACCCAGAGGACTTCAACCCATTACTGTATATTTCCTATTCCTCCTCCACACTTTGTTCCTTCTCAGCACCAATCCTCTCTAAGGTACTATACATCTTTTTTGTGTTCTTATTTTCTGATGTCTCTCACTGGAATACAGGCTCTGTGTAGACAGTGTTTTGACTATTTGATGTTTGACTGTACCCTAAGCTTCTAATCCAAATCTTGGCGTTTATGGTGTTCACAAAACACTTAATAGCTTACTACATACCCTGTGTGATTTTTATATGCATCATGAAGAAGAGAAGTCACTGCTCCACTGAAGAAAGCTACTGCACTTTTATCCCATATGGACCTCAGACCTCACTTGCACACATGTATACTCAGCACAGGTAGATCTATGTGTCCCCAGCCTTCAACCCAAGAACCTGAGCCGAGGAGCTTTGTACGGCCTTCTGTCCACTTCCACTTCTGCACTCCAGCCCCGTCCGTGTGATCTCACTGTCCAGCTCCCTCATCTTTCCATTTCCCTCTCTGATGCCGAATGAAAACTCACCCAAGTCTCTCCAAAATCAGTGTTCAGATTACAAGAATGTTTTTGATTAAAAGAACAACAGAAAATACTCTAATCAAGCAATATTTGATGTTGAGGGAACTGACTCTGCCTGTGTCTGGGAATGATTCTGTGAAAGCAAACCGGGTGGTTTCAGCTATCACAGTGGACACCAGCCCTCCTGGAATGTATGCCTACTAGCATGTTCAAGTCTCTATGGCAGGTCTTGACACCTGTAGAGGGCCTACTTCTTTCTTCTAAATAATAAGGATCTTGAGATGGGAGGATCATTATTGTTACTCTTAAATGCATTTCACCACCTGGGAGATTAGCTGTCTTCTGTGAATAAGCCATTATTGTTTCTGATGCAGCTCTCTTTTTAGCACCTTATTGATCTACAAGTGTCCAGCAGCTACCATACCAATAAGGATATGTGTAATAAAAGTTCATACAGGCAAGCTGGTGATGCAGGAACATAAACATCCTCCTTTGAAATGTTAACTACTCTGTTGACCTAAAGAGAGGAAATGCCTTCTTCACTTAAAAAAAAAAATCTCTGGGTTCCTACAGGCTTTAAAATAAATACACACACAATAGTTTTCCAGGGCAAAGGTTACCTACCATTTTACAAGACTCACATCACTACACAACTCTTAAACAGTTTCTGTAATTAATTTTTACCACTAAGCCCAGCCTTTCAAAGCACAATTGAAATGTCTGTCTAATGGTCACTACTAATGTGCAATCTTAATTTTGGCCAATAGCACTTTATGTAACATGGGCAGAAAGTGCTGAAAATTGTTTTCCAGCTTAACCCAGCACAGACTTAACTAATATGAATCCAGGAATTGTAGTGGTCACAGAAAATGTTTCCTTGTTATGAATCATTTATTCAACCCAGGCTAAGCAGCCAAGCATTAAAGCTGTATCTATATTTATCTATTGACAGCAAAAGAATTACTCTACCTATCTAAATTAGACAGCAATGGGCTACACTGTTGGCAGACCTAAAGAAGTCTTTAAAACCTTGATTTCAAGATGACCATTCTGCCATTTCCAAAGAGAACCCACTCCTCTGGTAGAGCCTGAGGAAAGAACAACTTTCAGCTCCACTGCTGAGCTAGAACTCATTGGTCTTCATGGGCACGAATGTTAGCTAGCCAGGACCCCTTTTTCTCCCTGAGTTCTCTTTTAGGGAATGAATGCTTCTACAATCTTCACCAGCCACAATGATAACATGACAAGGACCACAGACCTGCCTCTGATTGGTACATGATGGAGAGCCTCTGAAAGGTTTTTTTTTTCAAGCAAGTGATGAATAAATAACATGATTACAGCTGCAGTTAAGAAAAATCACTCTGAATAGAAAGCACTGACAAAAGATGAGATTAGAAGGTGAGGAGTCAAAGAGGGAATGCCATGAGAGTCCAGGAGCTCAAGACAGAGGACAAGAGCAAGATCCTCATAGGATGCAACAGAGAGCTGAGAGCAGGTGCATGTGCTTTTCCCATGCTGCTAACACACTCCTTTTGAAAGTTATAAAAGATGAGTTGAGGTATAAGCCAGATGGAGGCCATTATAGTAGGCACAGTCTATTTTCTGGTTATTACTAAACCAAAATCATTATTATGGTTTGAATATTAAATGTGTCTCATAAGCTTGTGTATTAAATACTTGGTCCCAGCTAGTGGTCTTTGGATGATTTTGGATGGTTCCAGAAACTTTAGAAGGTGAGGCCTGGTTGGAGGGAGTCAATCACTAGAGGTGTATTTGAAGACTGTACTGGGCCCCAGTCCTTTCCTGACTGCTTTATTTCCATCATGAGGCATTTGTGCCCCATGATCATGTCCTGCCAAAGAGAGGGGACTGAAATCCTTAAAAGTGTCAGCAAAAATAAACGTAAGCACTCCATTTATAGTGCTCTCTCGGGTACTTTGATCAAAGGTATGGAAAAGTAATTAAGACAAGAAATCAAAGAAGCCTGCCTTAAATGCACACTTAAGATCAGAGCTTCATGGGCACAGCCTGAAGAGAAGCCTGGTGATAACTATTCAGAATTCGCAACTGGATCCTGGGGCAGTGCTTGGATATGCCAATAGACCTGTGTGGAAGTTTGGATCCATGGCAGGAACAGAAATGGAGACGGACTTCTCATATGTATCGATGTCCCAGATGGAAGGACTAGCCAAGGGGAGGAAAGGAGAATCAATAAGTGACCAAGATCAAAGTGAGGAGGTTTTGCTCCAGGAAAATGGAAACAGTCCAAACTTTAAATTCTCCTCTTATAAAATGGGTGCTTTGCCTTAAATTAAAAAAAAAATCAGATAGGAAGGAGAGGGGGAAGAGAGTAGTCGCTTTGCCTTAAATTAAAAAAAAAAATCAGATAGGAAGGAGAGGGGGAAGAGAGTAGGAGGGTGGGACCAGGAGGGGGAGGAAGGCGGGGGACTGTGGTTGAGATGTAACTTGAAGAAATAAATAAATGTTGAAAAAAAGGAAATAAGATGAAGAGAGAGAGAAGGGGGGTGCTTTAAGAAACTACCAACCTCAGGTACTAAAGAGATGACTCAGCAGTTACAGAGCACCTGCTGTTCTTCCAGAGGAACCAGTTCAATTCTCAGTACCCACATGGCAGCTCACAACCATCTGTAGCTCCAGGTCTAGTGAACCCAACGCCTTCTTCCAGACTCTGTGTGGCCACCAAGCAAATAGACAGCACATACATATATGTATTAGCTCTTTTCTATTTCTGTGATAAAATACCGTAACAAAGGCAGCCTATAAAAGGAAGAGTTTATTTGGCTTATAGGGTTCCAGAGAAATAAGAGTCTGTCCCATGGGGAAATGAGGCAGATAGCCAGCTAGAGCTGGAAGCTAAGAGCTTACATTTGAACCACAAGCAGGAGGCAAAGAGAATAAACTCAAAATGGTGTGAGTCTTTTTAAATCTCAAGGCCCACTCTCATTGACACACTTCCTCCAGCAAGACCATACCTCCTAAACTTACCCAAATAGCACCACCAACTGGGGACCAACAATTCAAACAGCTGAGCCTATGGGGGACCACCACAGCACACACACAAGCAAAACACCCACACAAATAAAATAAAACAAAACTATTTTTAATTTTTAATTAAAAAAGAAACTACCAGCCTTTTAGAAAGGAAGCAATTTGAAGTTTATCATATGCATTACAAAAACAGTTCACAGCAGGAGCCTGTTAATAGAGAATCCCTCTAGTCCAGTGAAGTTGTAAGTCTTTTTAAAATGAGATTTCCAGATCTACTGTATTAACTGAGCTAGACTGCAGGGTACATGGGCTGGGTGACAAGGGAGCTAGAGTGAGGTCAGAGAAGTGTCCAAATCTTGAGACTGGCAGAGTGAAGACCACTCCCTCCCTGTTCTGTGCCTGCATGCCCCAGAGCACATACCCTAGCAATCCCCAACCCTGAACTTCTAAAGGTAGTCACTTAGCCTAGCCCCTGATATACCTCTCCATGCAAATGATGTATCCCAATACCTTAAGCCACATCCAATAAGGTAAACCCACCCTGGAAATCCCTCCCCGCTTCACAAGGTTCATATAGCTCTTATTCACCCTGGAATAAAGACATGTGAGCTGTTTTACTGGATACCATCTAAGAGAGCTGTTGCCTGACTATCGCCTAAGCGAGCTACTTTACCATCATCTAAGAGCTGTAAAACTATGATCTTTGGAGAAGAATTCCCCTCTTCCCCAACTCCTCCCGGCATTCCCAGCTGGACCAGGATCTAAGAGCTATAACACTAAGATCTTCTGAGAAGGCTTTTTCCTCCCAGCATTCCCAGCCAGATCAGGATCCATTCTGGACTCAGTTTCATCCTTCCCAGCCCGGTGTGGAGCAGGAACAGAACCACACTAGGCTTTTGTTCAGTTTGCAGATCTTTATTATATACCTACTATAGTCCATGAATTACATCTTTGCCTTATGTAAAATAGACAAAAATACCTCTAAACATACTTCAATGGTCTCAAGAATAGAAAAACATGCAAGTAAGCAAATAAATATAACCAAGTGGCATGGTTGGTCGGGAGGGAGCATGCTAGATGTGTAGCAGAAGCCTAAGAGGGAGATAAGGCAATTCTACCTTGCAGGTGGGGCTAGGGACATCAGGTAAGAACAGGAGGTGGAGAAGTGTGGTGACTCCTCTGGGGCTGGTAAGCAATGGCCAGGATAATGTGCAGGCAGAACTGAGAAGAAGAAGTCTCTGGGCAAATGGAACTTCATGAGGAAATGCCCCCAAAACATAAATAAGCCTAACCTGGCTGGGGCAATGTCTATTGTTGAGAAAGGAACAGAAAAGAATAAGATCATGAGATGGAGGGAGGCGCAAGCTTGTTCCAAGACCTGGGAGGCATGATGCACCACAGTGAGGATTTTGATCCTCATTTTGATTATACACTCATGGGAAGCCACTGAAGGGTTTTAAAGATGGAGATAACATAACTAAACAATGCATTTACGAAAGATCACTCTACATGGAAAACACTGACAATAGGTAGGGTTACAGAACGGGGAAGTCAGAGAGTGATGTAGGAGTCCAGGAGATCAGCACTTGAAGACAGTAGCGGGAGTTGGGTTAGGACCAGATGAGTAGATAAGCAAGAAATCATCAGTGACTTGGGTAAGTCACTGCTTGGGCAAGGAGAACAAGAGAGAAGGGGGTCATTGAAATGACCCTCTAGTTTCTGGATAGGCCAAGTAGAAAGATGGTGAGGTCATTTCCAGTATATAAAAAAAATAAAGAAGGAATGGGTCTAAGGACCAAAATATGTGCTACATTCTTTGGGACCTAAGGATGAGACCAGTGGAGAGATCCAATCACCAAGTTGCTTGGATGGGAAGTGTTAGACCTGTAGATACCCAGCACAACTAGACATGAGGAGGAATGAAAATGGCCTTAGTCATGGATGAGATTGAGGAGGGGGAGGATTAAAATAATTAAAAAATAATAATAAACACAGAGGAGAGAATGTCTCCTGGAAAGCAAGAGCAGTCCCAGGTGGGAACCACCCAGAGGAAGGGAAGAAAGCCAGGCAAGAGAGAAGTCACCTCTAACAGTCAGAATGATCTGACTGTTAACAGCATTGAGGGTGGAGCAGGTGAGAGGAGTTAGCTGAAGACACAGAGGTCAGCCCTCTCCAAAGTGGAAGGTCATTCGCCCAGTAGCACAGTGTGCTTTTCCCCCTGCAGACCACCTAGAACCCAGTGGTTCAGAGCAGCCTGGCCAATACAGGCTTCCTCTAGACATCTGTCCCTTCCAGCCCCATGGATGTCAAAATACAGGCACCAGAGTTATTCCACTTCCCACTCCTAAAATCCCCAGGGACTGCCATGATCTCTTGGTAAGGTAGGGTTCAGCTTTGGCTTTTTATAGCATTCAGGTGAAAATGGAGTCCTTGTTAAAATTCTGATGAGATTTTTCTGTTCCAGCTACAGTTTGTATAAATAGAACTGGCAGGAACAGGTCACCATAAAAATGGAGGTTCTTGGCTAAAGCTACCCTCATATTTTAAAAATAAGGATCACATCTTATTCATCAATAATAAAACTATTTCAAGTCTTACTGATATATTTTATCCAGTTTCAAAAATGACACAAAACTTCTGAAGAGGAAAAGTACTATTCTGGCCCTGTTAAAATTAGTTATTAACCTTTTTCTTTACTGGTTCACACTGAAGTGTTTCCCTTGGTGTTAAAATACCCTCTGAGGAGCTGTACTTGGTCCCTGGTACTCAGTCTCCACACTCAATAGTTAGTTACATTGTCTCGCTGTCCTGTATACTTAAAGCTCACTATTGGTCAAGAAAGTTGAAGGGACTACATTAGTTTTCAGTCTAGACCTCAGAATCCTTGATTTTTTTTTCTCTACCCAGCAATTGGAAAAAGAACCAGAGCCTAGTAATTTGTAAATCAGTGCCTTCTTCAGCAATTGTTCATTCAAAGCCTGACTCTTCTTAAGTCACAGCAGAAAGGAATACAACTCTAATTGTTTATTTCTCAGCTCTTTTTGTGGCTATTTAAGTGCAAACTGTTATCAGTTACCTGATTCCCTTCTCTCAATATTTCTTGTCATTAATGACTTGTTTTATACAAAGTCACTCACAGGCAGGGTAGACGTAAAGTTTGCCAAGCATTTGACTTGAAAAAGCTGGACACTATCTCAGAGTAAAGGGCTGGGAAAAGGTTTTCCAAGCAAATGGACCCAGGAAACAAGCTGGAGTAGCCACCCTAATATCAAACAAAATAGACTTCCAATTGAAGTTAATAAAAAAAGACAGAAAAGGGCATTACATACTCATTAACGGAAATATCCACCAAGAGGACATCTCAATATTGAACATCTATGCCCCAAATACAAAGGCACTTACATTTATAAAAGAAACGCTTCTAAAACTTAAATCGCACATCGATCCAAACACTTTAATAGTGGGAGACTTCAACACACCACTCACAACTATGGACAGATCATCAAGACAGAAGCCAAACAGAGAAATAATGAGTCTAACAGAGATCATGAACCAAATGGACCTAACAGATATCTACAGAACGTTTCACCCAAACACAAAAGAATACACCTTCTTCTCAGCACCTCACAGAACCTTCTCCAAAATCGACCATATAGTTCGACACAAAGATAGCCTCAACAGATACAAGAAAATTGAAATAACCCCTTGTATCTTATCAGACCACCATGGAATAAAGCTGGACTTCAATAGCAAAAGAATCAACAGAAAGTCTACACTCACATGGAAATTGAACAACTCTTTACTAGAGGACCACTGGGTCAGGGAAGAAATAAAGAAGGAAATCAAAGACTTCTTAAAATCCAACGAAAATGAAGACACAACATACCCAAACCTATGGGACACAATGAAAGCTGTGCTACGAGTAAAGTTCATAGCACTAAGTGCCTTCAAAAAGAAAATTGTAGCCGGGCAGTGGTGGCGCACGCCTTTAATCCCAGCACTTGGGAGGCAGAGGCAGGCGGATCTTTGCGAGTTCGAGGCCAGCCTGGTCTACAAAGTGAGTCCAGGACAGCCAGGGCTACACAGAGAAACCCTGTCTCAAAAAACCAAAAAAAAAAGAAAATTGTGACAGCTCATATTAGCGAATTAACAGCTAAACTGGGTGAATTGGAAAAAAAAGAAGCAAACACTCCCAAGAGGAGCAGAAGGCAGGAGATCATCAAACGTAGAGCTGAAATCAACAACTTAGAAACAAAAGGAACTATACAAAGAATCAATGAAACCAAGAGTTGGTTCTTAAGAAAATCAACAAAATAGACAGACCCTTAGCCAAATTAACTAAAAGACAGAGGGAGAAAACACAAATCAACAAAATCAGAAATGAAAAGGGAGAAATAACAACAGACATTGAGGAAATCCAGAGAATATTTGGATCCTACTTTAAAAATCTATACTCCACCAAATTTGAAAACTTAAGTGAAATGGAAAATTTTCTTGATAGATTCCACCTAACGAAGCTAAATCAAGATCAGATAAACAGATTAAACAGCCCTATAACCCCTAAGGAAATAGAAAGAGTCATTAAAAATCTCCCAACCAAAACAAGCCCAGGGCCAGATGGCTTTAGCACGGAATTCTACCGGACCTTCAAAGAGGAGCTAACACCAATACTCTTCAAACTCTTTCACCAAATAGAATCAGAAAGAACATTGCCAAACTCATTGTATGAGGCCACAGTCACTGTAGGGGTTAGATAAATTAGATTTAGAAAATATATAGGAGTTTCTGATACTGTCTCTTAATTTGGGGCCTGAAGAGCATTATCAGCATGAAGTCAGGAAAAACAGGAAAGACTTAATAGGCTGAAAAACAAGGTTGAAGTCAGGAAAAACAGGAAAGACTCAATAGACTGAAAAACAAGTTTGAAGTCAGGAAAACAGGAATGACTTAATGGATTTGAAGAAACAAAGTATCTGGCCTGACATTGTTTTCAGCTGCTAAGTGGGCGGAGCCCAAATTAAGCTGAAACAGAGTTCCTCCTATTTAAGGACAGTGCATGGGGCCCAGAAGGAGAAGAGGCCCCTGATGCTAGAGAGCTCCAAGAGTCCTGCTGAAAAAAGGGCTGGCCATTGATGGCCAGCTCTCTCCCTGAAGCAGAAAGAAGCCTGTGAGCAAAGAAAGCCTGAGCAAGACACCAAAAGGCCAAGGACTGGACCCTGTGGCTCAGATTTTGCCTAGAGGGGTTTGATCTGTCCGATCAGTGGCCTAGGGGAAACTGTGCCTGGCTTTAAGGACTGAGGCAGAGCAGCTGAGTTCCTGATTCAAAAGAAGTAAGTTGGCCTGCAGACGGCTGGGGTCTCCCACAGAGAAAAAAGCATGAAGCCTTATTTAAGGTGAAACTGCAATAACCAATTTACCCTGACGAACCTGCATCTGAGAGATCCAGAAAAAGGACTGCTAAGTGCGTTAAAGAATCTACGACAAAGACTGTGTTCCTGACGACTGAGGACCTGCCCCAGAGACTGTATCATTCTAAAAGGTTATGAAAGTAGTTGTTATAATTATCAATAGGTTTAGTGGATAGGTTAAAGGGGTTGTAGGAATTTATAGGATTAATAGTTAAGAAATTGTTGGTGTTTGTTATAAGTGAATTTAGTAATAAATAAATAAGTGTTAAATAATAATTAAAAGATTTGGTTACAAGTCACCCTGATTCCTAAACCACACAAAGACCCAACAAAGAAAGAGAACTTCAGACCAATCTCCCTCATGAACATAGATGCAAAAATACTTAATAAAATACTAGCAAACTGAATTCAAGAATACATCAAAAGTATCATACACCATGATCAAGTAGGCTTCATCCAGTAATGCAGGGATGGTTCAACATATGAAAGTCTATCACCATCATTCACCATATAAACAAGATGAAAGAAAAAAACCACATGATAATCTCGCTAGATGCAGAAAAAGCATTTGACAAAATCCAACACCCCTTCATGCTAAAAGTTCTGGAAAGAACAGGCATACAAGGACCGTACCTAGAAATAATAAAGGCAATATACAGCAGGCCAGTGGCCAACATCAAAATAAATGGAGAGAAACTTGAAGCATTTCCTCTAAACTCAGGGACAAGACAAGGATGTCCACTTTCACCATATCTCTTCAATATAGTACTTGAAGTTCTTGCTAGAGCAATAAGACAACTAAAGGAGATCAAGGGGATAAACATCGGAAACGAAGAAGTCAAATTATCCCTATTTGCAGATGATATGATAGTATACATAAGCGACCCCAAAAATTCCACCAGAGAACTCTTACAGCTGATAAACACCTTCAGAAAGGTGGCTGGATACAAAATTAATTCAAAAAAATCAGAAGCCCTTCTTTATACAACAAACAAATGGGCTGAGAAAGAAATAAGGGAAACAACCCCCTTCACAATAGCCACAAACAACATAAAATACCTGGGGGTAACTCTAACCAAGCAATAAAGGACCTGTACAACAAGAACTTCAAGCCCTTGAAGAAAGAAATGGAAGAGGCCTTTAGAAGATGGAAAGATCTCCCATGCTCATGGATAGGTAGGATCAACATAATAAAAATGGCCATCCTACCAAAAGCAATATATAGATTCAATGCAATTCCTATAAAAATACCAACACAATTTTTATAGACTTGGAAAGAGCTATTCTCAATTTCATATGGAACAAAAAAAAGCCCAGAATAGCTAAATCAATCCTGTACAATAAAAAAACATCTGGAGGTATCACCATCCCAGATTTCAAGCTGTACTACAGAGCAATAGTTGTAAAAACAGCATGGTATTGGTATAGAAACAGACCAGTGGATCAATGGAATCAAATTGAAGATCCAGAAATAGACCCACACACTTATGGCCACCTAATTTTTGACAAAGAAGCCAAAACAGCACAATGGAAGAAGGACAGCATCTTCAACAAATTGTGCTGGTCCAACTGGATGTCCACTTGTAAAAGAATGAAATTAGACCCATACTTATCACCTTGTACAAAACTTAAGTCCAAGTGGATCAAAGACCTTAACATAAGGCCGGTCACACTAAATCTACTAGAAGAAAAAGTGGGAGAAACCCTCGAACTAATTGGCACAGGTGACAACTTCCTGAACAGAACACCAACAGCTCAGGACTTGAGATCAACAATCAATAAATGGCACCTCATGAAACTTAAAAGCTTCTGTAAGGCAAAGGACACTGTCATTCGAACAAAACGGCAGCCTACAGACTGGGAGAAAATCTTCACCAACCCCACATCTGACAGAGGGCTAACATCCAAAATCTACAAAGAACTCAAGAAATTAAATGCCAAGAAACCAAATAATCCAAACAAAAAATGGGGGACAGAGTTAAATAGAGAATTCACAAAGGAGGAATCCCTAATGGCCGAGAGACACTAATGAAATGCTCAACATCCTTAATCATCAGAGAAATGCAACTCAAGACGACTCTGAGATTCCATCTCACACCTGTCAGAATGGCTAAGATCAAAAACTCAAATGACAGCACATGCTGGCGAGGGTGTGGAGAAAAGGGTACCCTACTCCATTGCTGGTGGGAATGCAGGCTTGTGCAACCACTATGGAGGTCAGTCTGGCGATATCTTAGAATACTTGGAATAGCTTTGCCTCAAGACCCAGCCATACCACTTCTGGGTATACACCCAAATGCCTCCTCACAGAATCATAAGGAAGTTTCCTCATCTATGTTTATAGCAGCCTTATTTGCAATAGCTAGAAACTGGAAACAACCCAGATGTCCCTCAACTGAAGAATGGGTTAAAAAACTGTAGTACATCTACACAATGAAATACTATTCAGCTATCAGGAACAATGAAATTATGCAATTTGCAGCCAAATGGATGGAACTAGAAAAGCTCATCCTGAGTGAGCTAACCCAGACTCAGAAGGACACATATGGCATCTATTCACTTATAGTAGGATTTTAGCTATATAGTAGAAGGTATCGATACTACAACTAACACACCAAAGGGAACTTGGACATAGACTTTTTATTTTTAATTTTTATTTATTTTATATATATATATTTTTCTATTCTTTAGTCTTTTTTATCTATTGTGTGCTTATTGGTTTGTTTTTTTAGTAGTTCTCTCTCCCGGGCAACGAGACACTTTTCACTGATGGTACTGCTTCGTAGACCTCCAATGAATGAGGAGGCTCTTGGCCCTCATACGACCTCTCAACTGAGATGAGGGACTGTTATATAAGGACACCCCACCCCAGAGAAATGGGATGGAAGGGTTAGGAGGTAAAGAAAAAAAAATGAAATGTGATGTTTCAGCCTTTTACTACTAATTGTCATAAACTGTTTAGGATAATTAAGAAATGCAAACTAATGGCTATGCAAGCCGGTCATTCTGTTAGATACTATGATGGCCTATTATAGCTACTTTCTAAGCTAATCAGAAATAAAGCTGCTAATAGACAACCAACATCTGCTTACCCTAATATAAGAGATAGATAGGGCCTCTTCAAAACCTCAAGAGATCTGTAGAATATGGCATTCAAAGATGTTTTTGTAACTTTAGATTTTTTTTATATCAAGACATATCAACTCCTGACAGCACCCCCTATTCTCCTCCAAGTAGAAGATGAGCATCGAAGAATCTCCAGTGGGAGATGATTGAATTAGTCGCAAGCCTATCTCTTGGTAGGAAAAGCCCCTTGCTCCAACTGTAGACAGACTGCTGTCCAAAAAGGACAAAACCTGGAAGCAGGTAAGTCGACAGCCTAGCTCTGCCAAGACAGGGTAAGTAAGTCCTTCATAACCCCTGCTCTACAATCAATGTCTGTCAGAGAAACAGGGCCAAATGACTGAAGATCGATGCGGTAATATATGGAGAGAAAATGGGAACTGTCCAGGCAGCCACTGGTATGTCATTTCTTAGTTTTGGAAGCTGCAGGCCCTGTACTTCCTATAAAATCAGATATGTTTATCCCTCTCAGGTCTCTGAGGTGGTTGAAGAACATATAGCTAGAGTCTCATAATTAAATTTTGAGTTGTTCAGGAGTCAAGAGAGTGTTATAGATCTAAGAAGATAAAATTGTGTTGCAAGTTAGTATGAATGTTGAGTCAGATATAGAACTTTAAACTCATGGAGATGGTTAGATAGTAGAATGTTAAAGTCAGGTGCCAAATACATATGGACTGGACATTGGGAATGTACGTTAAGCCATATAACCCTCATAACTGTGGCCTAATTACCTCTGTTGTTTTGTATTGTATTTATTATTATAAGAGAAAGAGCCATTTGTTGGACTTAAAGGGGAAACTGTAGGGGGAAATAAAATATACCTTAAACTTAAAAGAAAAAAAAAGGGAAGAGGATGGGGGGTTGAGGGTGGGAGGGTGGGACTAGAGGGGGAATAGGGAGGGGACTGCGATTGAGATGTAACTTGAAGAAATAAAAAATAAAGGAAAAAAATTTAAAAAATAAAAAAATAAAACTTCTTCAAATCTTAAAAAAAAAAAGAAAAAGAAAAAGCTGGAATATGTAGACTGAATGATAATAATCTTCCATGAAGCCATTCTTGCTTCAGATCTTTCCTTGGTTATTGTTTTTATTGATTTGAACAAATAAAACATCATAGATACATGTGAGGTTCCTGGCACCCTTCCTAACACATTCTCTCTCTCTCTCTCTCTCTCTCTCTCTCTCTCTCTCTCTCTCCCTGTCTCTCTCTCCCTCTCTCTCTCCCTCTCTCCCACTCTTTCTCACCATTTCTTGGAAAAAGTTAAGGCTATGCTTTATTTTATGTTAATTACCCCATGCATACTTTTGCACATGCAAAGTCAATGTGCTGGTTTTGCTGTTTTATGTAATTTGAGGGCTTGAACTTGGAGCCTTACACATGCTACAGAATAGCTCTACCACTGAACTGTGTCCCTAGCCCTCTTTCATTGCTTTTGAACTTCATATAAATGCCATCCTACTCTCCAAACTATTTTTCACAATGCTGACTTTACTCAAATCCATTTGTATCCATTTG
>CAJQZJ010032348.1:4158309-4176386 GCA_907164525.1 Lophiomys imhausi | reverse complement strand
AAAAATATTTTTATTGGTGGACTTTCATTGTACATGGTGTTGGGTTTCAATATAGACTATTTCTTTCAAACACATTATGTACTTTGACTATACTCACCTCCTCTACTCCCGCTCTTTAGTCCCTTTCCTCTTTCCTATCATCTCTCTTCAGCTTTCACGTCATATGTGACAGCAAAGAATTCTAAGAGTCTGGGAATCCCACAGAAAAGGGGATTGTCGGAGCCAAAGGGGTTGAGGACACCAGGAGAGCAGGGCCCACAGAATCAACTAACCAGGGCTCATAGGGGCTCACAAAGACCGAAGCAGCAATCATGGAGCATGTATGGGCCAAACTAGGCCCTCTGCACATATGTTACAATTGTGTGCTTGTGGTTTTTGTGGGACTCCTAACAGTGGGAATGGAGGTGTCTCTGACCCTTTTGCCTGTTCTTGCAATCCTTTTTCTCCTACGGGGTTGCCTCACCCAGCCCTGATATGAAGGTTTGTGCCTAGTCCTATTGTATCATGTTATGCCATATTTGGTTCACATCCCTGGGAGGCTTTTTTCTAAAGGGAAATGGAGGAGGATTGGTGGTGAGAGAGGTAAGTGGGGCAATGAGAGGAGAGGATGGAAGGGAAACCTCAGTCAGGATGTATTGTATGAGAAAATACATTTTAAAAAATAATAAGAGTCAGACCTGAAAGAAAACATGTGAAGTTTGTCTTTTTGCATCTGACCTAGCTCACTTCACATGATGAACTCCAGAAGTATCCATTTCCCAACAAATGACATAAATTCACTCCTCTGTGTGACTGAATAATTCTCTATTATGCATATATTCCACATTTTCTTTATCATATATCTACCGGCAAACACTGATGCCAGTTCCATAACCTGCCTATTGTGAACAGTATTGCAATAAGCATGGATGTGCAGGTATTTACGTGATATGTTGACTCAGAGTCTTTGGAGTATATACCCAGAAGTGTATACATGTATTTTAAATACTGTGCTGGGCTGGAGAGATGGCTCAGTGGTTAAGAGCACTGGCTGTTTTTCCAAAGGACCCGGGTTCAAATCCCAGCACCATATGGAAGTTCACAGCTGTCTGTAATGGCCAGGTGTGGTGGCGCACGCCTTTAATCCCAGCACTCAGGAGGCAGAGGAAGGCCAGCCTGGTCTACAAAGTGAGTCCAAGACAGCCAAGGATACACAGAGAAACCCTGTCTTGAAAAACTCAAATAAATAAATAAATAAATAAATAAATAAATAAATAAATAAATACTGTGCTAGCTTCCATTGTATAAATATACTATAACTTATTATCAATTCTCTATTTGTAAACAATTAGGTCTTTGCTTTTTGTACATTATTTTTATTTTGCTATTACAAACAGAAATACCATGGGCATTCCTGGTGGTTTCATGTGCTCACAAGTACATAGACATGTGTGCATGTCCTCAACCTTCTAACATAGTCTCCTTTTCTCCAGTGTTGAGACAGTTAATCCCACCAGAACATCAGCCTCTTTCAGGCAAAAACAACCCTACTCCACCCAGGCCTGGGAAATACCCAATACCTTGGGGGAAAGGGTTCAAATTGCCTAAATAGAATCACTATTATAAATTGAAAGGGAGCTCGGGGCAAAACTGAATGAGATGCTCTAAAGCAAATAAAGTGTTCAAGAGTGAGGCCATGAATATGAACGAGCAGGGCATTCTAAAAAGCAGGAAATGATAGAAACGTAAGAGGATGACCTAATATAAAGTAAATTGCCTTTTCTTGGCAAAATACTTTGACGCCAGAAAAAAATCAATTGAAATAATTCAGATACTGTGGTTTGTTTCTCATAAAAAACAGCCAACCTGTCAAACTTCTGTGAATACAATATCAGATTGTACCCTGACTCAACATCACCTTCAGATATATCCTAGTGGCTCCTGGGAGGGTCCTTCACACACCATCTCTTAGCACACAGATTTATAAAATATAAACACTTTTTCATCCTTGGATCACTTGTTCACTGTCTGGCTGATATATATTAGTATAATATCTCTGATGTGATTTATGAAAACTGTAAATGTGGCTGCCCCCTAGAAGAGAAGGGAGTCTGATGTACAAAGGGAATAGTTAAAGATGGACACATATTACATAGTCAGAATTAATTATTTTTTAAGTGAAGCTAAAATTTCACCCTATCATCCCCAGGCACCTCTCTAAAAATGTTGTAGGATATCCTGTTTGCTTTTCTATAAAGCCTGGTCTGGCTGCTCTGAAATGCCACTAAGATGTCTGGGGCCCTAGCACCCAAAATCTCTCACAGAGCCAGTCCTGGAGCTCATTAATCCACTTCTATTTTTTCTGATCTTTCACTTCTTGAAGAAGGGAACACACAGGAATTGAATTTTACTCAAGAACCTCCACCCCAGATGATGTACCTAGAATAGATGCTGCTCAATAGTCTTTTTTTGAACAAGTACGGTGAAATTTTCCTCATTCAGTGATTTTTAAATGACCCAAGGAATTCACTCATTACTTCCACTTGTTGTATATATTGATGTTTAGGGATGATAGAATAACTCAATAGTACAACACTTGCCTAGTGTATACAAGGCACTGGGATTGATTTCCCAGGGTATGGGGAAGTGGGGATAACCCACCAAAAATGTTTTACTTATAAAAAGAAAATATTTAAAAGCTCAAAAATGGTTAAACATAAACCTTATAAGGATATAAATTATGACCATTTAATTAGCATCTATAATCTAGCATACTTGGCCTGCTGCCTGGCACATAGTAGGTGCTTAATAAATATCCTGGATGGATATTTAACGTCTTTACTATGACGCAGTCTCTATACTAAAGTGAACCAAACAGTTTCTTTACTAAATGTTTACATTTCTTTCTCTATTACTTCAGTTGAGAGATGCTATCATTTGTATCTTGAATGTCTCCCAAAAGGCCCAGGTGTTGAAGTTTGATCCCCAGCCAAGGGCATTACAGCAAAATAGTAGTACATTCAGGACATGGGACCTACTGGAAGAAAGGTTGGTCATTGGAGGCATGTCCTCAAAGCAGATATTAGAACCTTGACCTGTTCATTCTTTCTCTTGTCTCTGTTTCCTGACTACTGTGAGGACAGCACTGTCCTCTGCCACACTTCCCTCTTTGATGTACTTCCTCACCTTAGACCCCAAAACAACAGAGCCAACAAACTATGCATCAAAACCCCCAAAACTTTAGGACAAGTCTTCCCTCTTTTAAGTTGGTTATCACAGGCAAAGTAATAACATAGAAGAAAATATACACACGGCATAAATTTTACCATCTTAACCATTTTTAAGTGTATAGCTCAGTGGTGTTGACATGACTGTACATCCATTCCCACTATCTCTACTTGGAGGAGGGGCTAAGATGTTAGCCCCAATCTGAAAAATAGTATTTAAGTAAAAGAAAGAGGCTCATTTTTAATAGTAAGAAGATGGCAGCTAGCTGTCCTGCCTCTTCCTAGTACAAGTTAGCACTGCACCAGATCCCTTTAGAGAAGCTTCCTCTGCCTCCTCTGTTTGTTTTCTCGCTCTCTTCCCTACCCCCATTTTCCTATCCCTCTCATTATGCTTCCTTTCAATCATCTAACTTTCTTATCATGCTAATGTGGAAAGGACTGGAGTCTCTAGAACCCAAACCCATTATTTTACATGGGGTGGGAAGATGTTCTCCTACAATGCAAGCACTCTTAGGGCTGAGGAGATCAGCAGTTGTTAAAGTGCTTGCCGTACAAGTCTGAGGACTTGAGTTCAATCCTCAGACTTGTACAGCACTAAAAAGCTGGGCGGAATGGTGTGCTTATAATCCTAGCACTGGCCAGTGAGAGCCAAAGATCTGCTTGTCTCTGCCTCCCCAGTGCTAGGATTATAAGCACACCATTCCGCCCAGCTTTTTAGTGCTGTACAAGTCTGAGGATTGAACTCAAGTCCTCAGACTTGTACGGCACTAAAAAGCTGGGCGGAATGGTGTGCTTATAATCCTAGCACTGGGGAGGCAGAGACAAGCAGATCTTTGGCTCTCACTGGCCAGCCAGCCTCACCTATCAAGAGCCGCAGGTCCCAATGAGGGACCCTGCCTCAAAGAACAAAGTCCACAGGCTCCTGATGAACACCACCTGAAGTTGACAACTGACTTCCACATACATATACATATACCTGCATATATATTAACACACATGTGTACTCAAGGAGAGAGAAAATGTCTGTACTACTAAAAACTACTGAAGTCCAGTAAAGAAAGAGAATAATTTTTTCCTTCATTTCATCTGCAAAGCATCTATCAAGCCATACTCTTCTTCCTCTCTATGAATATTATTTGGAGCAATTAATTTCAGAAATATTTGTATCTATACTATTTCTGACTGTAATGTCTAACACCTAAACATGAATGATAGAGAGAGAGAGAGAAGGAAGGAAGGAAGGAAGGAAGGAAGGAAGGAAGGAAGGAAGGAAGGAAGAAGAAAGAAAGAGAGTGTCCATGTGTCTGTGTGCATGGTCATGCCAACCCAGATTATATACAGCATTCTGCCTGCAAGTCTGGGATTTCCTAGTGATAGTAGAAAACGAGGTAATATCTTTAACTGACAATTCAAGTGAAACATACAGACTCAATCTTATAATTGATCTTTACCAATCCACCAGTAAAAGAATAAGTAAACTGACCTTGTAGAACAGAAATAAGGGTCTTGACTTTGTTGACTCAGTAATAAGAGCACACCCCAGAATTCCCTGACCAATTGATTGCTGATCCAGTTGATGCTAATATGAGCTCTAAGGGGAAAGCCTGATCCACTCACATGCAACAATCATCTTGGAAAACTGAGCCAAAGGATGAGCTCCCTTGGGACAAGGATCGATGTGCCATTGTCCTATCCCTAACACCTAGCACATTTTTCTGAACAAAGTGGGGTTGAAATACATTTTTCCCTACCCATGAACCCACAAATGTCTAACCCAAATCACAAAGAACCGTGCCTAATCTTCATCTCTCCTAGGTTACTCATGTTTGGGAACTACCAAGGCAGAAGTGTCACAAAGATTGCATGTAGACATATGTGTAACAGATAAACACAGTGATTTACACCACACATAAGAACCATATGGGGGCTAGGAAGATTTCCCAATCGGTCAAGTGCTTTGCACAAGCAAGAAGACCTGACTTATATCCCTAGCACTCACATAAAAAGCCAAGCAGGGTGGCACGTGCTTGTAATTCTAGAAGCAGAGTCAGGAAGGTTCCTGGGGCTTTCTGGCCTGTCTAGTCTAGCCTAATCAGTGAGCTCCAAGTCTCAGAAACAGGACCAGAAAGGTGGCTCAGCTAGTAAAGGCCCTTACCACACAAGCCTGATGGCATGAGTTCAGTCCCTGGAGCCCACATCAAGATGGAAAAAGAGGACAGATTTCACAGAGTTGTGCTCCTATCTCTGCACACACACAGTGCGGCATGTGCAAGCACTCCACACAAATAAATAAATAAATATTCAAAAGACATCTATGGTGGACCTATGATCCATGCACACAAACACAAAAGGCCATGAATGTCTCTATGGGTTTATCTATATACAAGATTATCTTAGATTTAAATTGTTTAATCAACTAGTGAACAGAGGTCTATGTGTATCTTAGAAATTAAATAATCCCTGTCCTGAAGGAATGTGGGACCTTCTCCTGTCTACATAGTTTGTCTCCTCTTTTCCCCAGAACTCTCAAAATCTGCTCATATCATAAGATTAAAACCAACAGAACTATTTCCCTTTAAGCTAACTCATCCTTCCTTTTATCCTTCCTAGGGACAGACTTCCTCTTTATTTACTTTTTTGCTAAATTAGATATTATTTTGCTTATTAATATGTAATGGCATATATTTATTATTTCTCTTCCCAAAATGTAAATTTCTCCACTTTGTCCAATGTTCTACCTGATGTCCAGCCCATGAGCTCCCACAAAAGATTGTTGGATGATCATGTCCTTTTGTGTCTGTAAAACTTTAGTAACTGTGACACTGTACAAAATGAGGACCAAAAACACATCAAAATATGTAAAAAAGTTCTATCAGCAAGATGTGGGGGCCACCTTAGTGTTTTTTTAATTAGAATGGATATCCTAAAGGTATCATTTTCTTTCTTTCTTTCCTTTAATTTGGAGAATCAATGTGCTGTCTTTTCTCCATCTGCCCCAACAAAGCCACAGAGACAATGCAAGTGAGTTACTTCTCAAATGTAGAGCCAGAATTTGAATCCTTTATTCATTGCCCAAGCAATTTAACAAACAATTTGACTTTTGTGAACCTTGCTATGAGAATTAAAAATAATATTAGTAATATCTACACCCATGTACATATTACTAATGTAATGCATTACATGTAGCAATATCTATACTACATCTCGACAATTTAGTTGCACAAACAAGACCTGCATATTAACCACAGTGGTCAATATGCCACATGGATGGGGAAATTTTACAGACCAACACCCCCATATAAAGAGCTACAGGCAGTCAATGGATACTGAGAAAAAGAGAATCAGTTTTCTCCAAGCATGAGCCCCCTGATAGGTTATCCAATCCTAGGTAGTTAGTTCTAAATGCATGCATATATGAGCACCACTAAATGGACTTGGTAGATTCCGTGTGTGTGTGTGTGTGTGTGTGTGTGTGTACACATGTGCACAGCAATAGTTAAAGATGAGATCATGATCAGAGAGAGTAGGGTGACATGGGAGGAGTTGGAGTGGGGAGAGGGAAGAGTGGAAATTATGTTAAGTATAGAAGTATAGTACTCTTCTATGAAATTTTCAAAAAATAAAAACTATCATAATAGGAATATCAATCACATAGGGATGCTATAGATAACAAATTACTAAGTATATATAAAGCTTTAAGGCTTGTGCCTGGTGTCAAGTTTAGCTGTTAGTATTGAGTGGGAAAAAATTATTTTAGATAGAGCCTCACTCCGTAGCCCATGTTGGCTTCATACTCACTATGTAGCCCAGGTTGGCCTTAAACTCACTGTAATTCTCCTGCCACAGCCTCCCTAGGGTTTGGACTAGAGGAAGGAGCCACCATGCCTGCTTAATAGACTGCCTTTTTTTTTTTAATGAAATTGGAAGAGGAGTGAAGTATATACAAATTCTGTGAACTGATACTAGAAAATTAACAAAATAGTAAATGTGACCCTGAACTAAAACCCAAAGTAGTCAAGAAGCAAAAAGTTTCCTAAAGTGTAAAGTAACACTCTGACATTTACACCCAAAGGACCATGTAATTACCCTCATCTGAAACACACCCTGTTCTTTTCAGAGGCTCTACACAGGGCTGTACAACAGAACTTTCTCTGATGATGAGAATCTTCACCATAGTCTGAACAGCTACGTGTGGCCTGTGAGTATCTCTAATTAGGTCCATGCAACCAAAGAAATAGAAGTTTTAATTTTACCTACCTATGGTTCTTTTATACTTTACCAGGTGCAGATGGTAGCGCAGCTGTGGGGATTTTGATAAGCAAGCTCCTGGGTTTGGTCTTTGCCTGCATTCCAGCTCCTACTCTGTTCCTCTCCCTTGTCTGAAACATCCTTCCTTATCCACACTCCATCAGAACCTTGTTCAGCTTTCATTTCCTGGAGGCAGTTTTCTCTAGCCCCCACTCCCACCCCATCTCACCCACCATGGAGAGGAGCTACCATCACCCCCTCCATGTTCCTCTGGATCTGTTTCTGTGCTGCTCTGTCATCCCATAGTTGTCATGTATTCTCCGTGGCACTAACGATCTGAATGAACTGTGAGGACCAGGTCTTACTCTTCTCTCATCCTAGTACTGAGAGCCAAGTCATCATAATACGTGTGTTTCTGCTAAGTATTTTCTGATTACAACATTAAAATTTAAATATGCACAATGTTCCATTAAAATAATTTTCAAAGTACAACCACTTCATGACCATAAAAAGACCTCCTGGGACCAAAGTCTATTATAAAGCAAATTTTAAAACAATTTAAAAAAAGTTCTAGATCAGTTAAAGGCTAAGCATGGTGGGCATACACCTTTGTTCTGCGATCTTCAGAAGCAAAGGCAGGCAGATGTCTATGAGTTTGAAACTATCCTGGTCTACATAGTAAGTTCCAGTCAAGGCTCCATAGTGAGACATTTTTTTTTTTTTTGTCTCAGGAAAAAGAAAAAAACAGCTAAAGGTCTGCTTATTTCTAACTCCATAAATGTAACACTTCAGTGCAAACCAAAGAAATAAAATGTCCCCTGGACTACGTCTTACCTAGAGCTACCTGGATATCTCTTGATGGATATCTCTTCAGAAATCGGTCTTCTAGAGCTACCTGGATATCTCTTGATGGATATCTCTTCAGAAATCAGTCTTCTAGAGCTACCTGGATATCTCTTGATGGATATCTCTTCAGAAATCAGTCTTGCCATTTGACCCACCCCCAGCACCCTGTGCAGACTTTACTGAAAGACCAGGATAGGGTTAGAAGCAAGACACATAAGCTAAGAGTCCTTGCTGACAAAAGTCATATGAGAATTTGGAGTACTCAATCCTTGCTACACCCCATACTCAATCCAACCTCCAAGAAAAAAAAATCCGTTAAAATCTTGTCTAATGTGGAAAATAATGACCTTGGATGATGTGTGTCTGTTCATATGTTATCCTCCCACACCACCCCCAAAAAACGGCTGTTTCCCTTATTCCTCACCTAAGCTTTTGCACAAGAAATCCTTCTTTGGTGTCTCACTTAGTATATGTTCCAATATCAACCTGGACTCATTGTCACAGTAGGTTTTTTTTTTTTAATCATGATTTCCCGATTAATCTATTATTTGTATTTCCACACGAGTATCCCCATAACTAGAACTGACTTTGGACAGATATATTTGTAAGCCTGATTTTTATAAAGTATTTCTCAAGAACCAAGACTTTGGAGTATGTATGTTACAAATGTGTGTCTGGTTTGCCTTCCAGGAATTTTCAGTTCAATATTGAAGCACACGTGTCACTTCCAGAAATACACACTGGTGTGCACAGCCATGGCATGGGGCATCAAAAAGAATGGATTCCAGAAGAAAAAAAAAACATGAATCCAAGACATTTGATCTTCATGTCTGATAGAGTTTGCCTTCTGCTTCCTTATTTATTTCATGGTTTTGTTTTCTTTCAAAAGCACAACCAACGGGGAAGTGGTGGGTCACACCTTTAATCCTAGAATTCGGGCAGCAAAGGCAGGCGGATCTCTGTGAGTTTGAGGCCTGGTCTACAAATCAAGTCCAGGGCAGCCAGGGCTACACAGAGAAACCCTGTCTCAAAACAAAACAAAAGCACAAGCAACACTTTCAATGCAATGGCTGACTTAACAATGACAGAATCCATTAGGGCAGTGGTTCTGACCTTCCTAATGCTGCCACCCTCTAATACAGCTCCTCATCTGTGGTGACCTCCAACCATAAAATGATTTCATTGCTAGTTCATAACTGTAATTTTGCTACCGTTATGACCCATAATGTAAATATCTGATATATAGGATATCTGATTTGTGATCCCCAAGGAAGATCATGACCCATAGGTTGATCAATACTGCTTTAGGGCAACAGGATCATTAAGAAACATTCACATTTTCCCATAAAATTTTAAATAAACTCTAAACAACCTTTTCTCTGATTTCCTTTCCCTTTGCCCAAAATGTATCTCCCACAATTGTAATAGACGTTTCCAAAAAAAGATAAAAGATCTCTTTGGAGCTCCTAATAAATTAGATAAATTTCTTTTCTTAAGATATCCTAAATTTAAATATAGAGGTATCAATGTTAACTTCCTTACAAAATCCACTCATCTAGGACAAATGCTGGTTAATTCTTGAAACTGCTTTCTATGTGTTATTAGAATTGCCTACAAAATCTATTAACATAAAATATACTTGTTTCCAAAATGTGTCTACTGCTGCTTGGAAAGGGAAGATCTGGCTTTCAAAGATGATGTTATGAGGTTAAAAAATGAAGATGGTGACCTTAGGTCTCTCAGGATTTGTAAGCCCAGCATGCCATCTATCTCAATAATGCCTAACAAGAATGCCAAAAGGACAGAAACAACCACAGTGAGCAAGTGCTTGCTGCTGACAGTGATTGCTGTATTTGAGGTGATGGGGAACAGCATTTCCATTACTTCAAGGGAAATGCAATGCCCTGCTGATTCTGGGTATCAGTGTATTCAGTTCCCCTGCTGTGCGTCCATTTTCTGTTGCTGCAATTAAAAATCAGTCCATACAAAGTCAAAATGTTGTTCATTCCTCCCCTATCCCTTCCCTGTCACTGTGTTTCTAGCTTCACCGGAAGAAAGTGTCACTATGGTAACCAGTCCCTCTGTGATGCACAGACCAAGTCAACCTCTCTAGTCAGATTGCCAAGCAGACAAGATGGAATCAGAGGCCTGGATGGAGCCAGTAGAAGTCACAAATCCCAGTCCCCTCTTTTTCTAAGTGGGGTCAATCAACACCAGACACAGGATACCTCTCTTGTTCTAAAAGGTTCAAGGGGGAAAGGCAAGAATGTCCTCCAACAAATCCTGTCAGTGTTCAGCAGTCGTTATTAGCAGCTCCCCCCAACACTTCAGTCATTCTAAAGAAAGGAGAAAATGGATAAAATAACACCATCAATCTGAGAATGTTTACAAAGTCCTCCTCATGAAAAATAATTCTGCTTCTTCTTGTTTTCCTGCTTCTCTGTCAAGCCCCATTCACCTTGTCCTTACTTACAAAGTTGCAGAGTTCCACCTGGGTCCACCTACGCTAATAAGAGCCTCATCAGGAAGGAGGTGGGATGCCCATCAGCACCAACATGCCTGTGCCTAAAACTGGAATCCCTGGTCATCCACAAGAAACCACACAACAAATGTCAAAATGGACACTCACTCTTTCTCTTTCAAATCTCTCCTCCTCACCTCCTAACTGAGAACTGGCCCCCTGAACTATACCCACTACTTGCCATTCTTACATAGTTGGTTCTTGGTGTGTGTGTGTGTGTGTGTGTGTGTGTGTGTGTGTGTGTGTTTTCAAATTAACAATTTCTTCTGAACAACCTCAACACTTCTGTAAATCAAAGTACATCAGTTCTCTCAGATATTATTTTAAAACATCAGTGAACTTCATGGTGATATGAGACATTAAGAATCTCCTTATGTCTTGACTTCAAAGCACATTTGCAAATATTAGCACGGCTGTCAACTACTTGCTAGTTGAAGGGAGAGACACATGAGGAGAGAAGCAAGGTCTAAGATCTACACATCTTCCCTGGGTGCAGCCGACACAAAAAGGAATACAGTCCCCTCCTCAGAGCGACAGTAAAGCACATCACATGGAACAGTACTTCAGCAGGCCTATGAGACAGGGTGGTTTCCAATATAGAAATCATACAGGATTTACAAATTGCATCACATAAGCAGACTTTTCAATGCATGTGATCATATTCAAGTATCAAGTGCTAGTAGCAAATATTTGCTTGCTTTCTGTTTTATATGCCTTGAGTGTTTTATATAAAATATGAAAATGGTGTTTCTTTCTCTCTGACATACCCACTTTGGTGTTACTTTTTTGTGTTTATTAGACTGCTGATATTCAGTGCTCACTGTCACTTCTGTCAACCACTTTTCCAGAAGAAGAAATAAAGGACTGTAATGGAATGCTACTAGATACCTGCTTTGGGCTGCTATGAGGCACGGGCTGTAATTTATTGATGTTTATATGACCAATACCACACCACGACTTCTCCACTGCCTTACTAAGTAAATGTTTCTGAGGTGCATCTGGCCTTCTGTGGGAGGTATCCCCCATCCCGTTTCCCCTGTTCGAATCAGTTCAACATCTAAAACAAAGGTTAAAATTCGAAGCCCTGACACATCACCCTTAAAGGGCTTCCTCTAGAAACAGAACACTGGATATTTCCTCCCTTCGCAAAGGCTGATGAAGCAGTATCCTGGATTAAAAAACAAAACCCAGGCCCAGGACATTCCATGCGGATCTGGACAGAGGAGAGCAAGGCAGCAGGTGAGCCCAGAGAGTGAAGCCTTACCTCAATCTATTACAGCTATGGAGAGGCAAGCTCTGCCCACACCAAGGCTCAGCCAGGCCTGGCCGACTGGACCACTCGGAACCAGGAGATGCTATAGCCTGTGGCCACCAGGACAGGCGAGGGGCTGCTGGCAGGGCCTACCTAGAGGCTCCTGGCTCTCTGCAGCGCCACGCCTCGCGCCTCGTGCTTACCTTTCCGTATGAGGGCGGAGATCTCGGGGTCGAAGCCCTGCCGGTGGCACTTCCTCCAGAGGCCCATGTTGGTGGAGTTGTACTGCCGGCTGCACTCGTCCGCGGGGCTCATGGCGAACAGCTGCCGGCGATTCCGGGCCCGGAGGAGTTTGCCCTCCCAGCGGTCCAGGCGCGAGCGGCTCGCGCGCAGAGGCAAGTTGTTGTTGTTGTTGTAAATGAAGCCGGGGTCGACTCGGCGGGTGTTGAAGGCCTTGCACCTGTCCCGGTGCTTCCTGGCGTCCGTCTCGTACCAGTGGTCGGAGCAGATGGCCACAGCCAGCATGCCTAGGGCGCAGAGCGCTAGCGAAAGCCCGGTGTAGAGCAGTAACCTTCCGGCAGCCATGCCTCCGCTTGGCGGCTACACCATGGGCATGATCCGCCGCAGCCTCGCCTTCCCTCCGCGCGCCCGGAACAAAGCGGCGGGCGGCCGAGCTGGGGGTGGGGACAGGAGGGGATCTGCGCCGCGGCGCCCCCTCGGCCCCCACCTGCGGGGACGCGGCCGGGTGTGGGGGGGGAGACTACGGGGATAGGGGCGGGCAGCCTAAAAAGTTCTGATCCGGAGAGGCTCCCGCAGGGTCCTGGGCATCCTCCGGGCAGGTGCAGCCTCCTCCGGCGGAGGCGAACTCAACGCCGCCACTTCCTACCGTTCAGGGGGCGACGGTCCTAACCCTCAGCCCGGCAACCGCAAACTAAATACCAGTTGCCCTCGTCCACGGCAGGGCTTGCTGGGGTTTCTCTGTGCAGCGTGCTGACCGGAGCGACAGTCCCGGCTTCCTGGGAATGGTAGGGAGGGGGTCGTGAGGACGAGACACTCCGCCGAAGGATGGATCGCGCCCGCGGCTCACTGCCCCGAGCGCCGCCTGGATCTGGTTCTCCGGGACTCTCCCCTTTTCGGTCTGCAGCCGAAGGCCGGGGGATGCGCGCCCACAACAGTCCTCAGCGTCGGGTCTTTTCAAAGCCGGGGTTCTCTGATCACCAATAGGTCCTTGGTTCCTGCCGGCCCACGCGTGCTCTTAGAGGTGGGCTGCCCGCGGACGCACAGTCTCTGCCAGGCTTTGCCGGCGAGCTCCCGGGTGGCCTGCCTCTGGCCTCGCCATTCAGACAGTCCCACTTTTGGACAGCGGGTACACCGGGGAAGCGTTACGCGACTATTCCGAGCCCGGGGTTTGCAGAGACCCGGAGGCCGTCGACGGGCGCTAGGGGCGGGCTGCACAGAGAGGGGCGCACCCGTAGCGCTCGGAGCTCCTTCAACACCATGGACAGGTCGCTCAGGGGTGGCCAGCTGCCGGCCCATCCGCCAGGTCCCCCGGTGTCATGCCGCTCTCTCCAGCGCTTTCTTCTTCCTGGAGTGTGTGCACCGGGCCCCCCCTCCAAGATCCCCTCTGGCCCGCTTCACCTGGCCTCCCGCAGCCCCGCGTGCGAGATGCCCAGGTACTAAGCAAAAGCTGCGGCCACGAAGAAACCGCCCCCTTCTCTGCCACCTGAGCCCGTGCACCCCGGCACCCGCTTGCTCTAGCCAGCTGGTGTCAGCCGCTCTCAGACTGCACCATTTTCTTCGCAGCCCACTCGTGCGCCGAGACTCGGGGTCCCTCGGCCTTGTGCGGAGGATCCTGTCCCGGCCTCAGGCTCCCCGCGACCCGGCTCTCAGCGCGGTGGTGAGTGGGGCGAGGGTGGGGGGGAGGGAGCCTGGGTGCCTCTGCTTCCCTCCCTACCTCCTCCCCGAGCTGCCGAGCCTTGCGGGCCTCGCCGGCTCAGCCGACGCCCGCGAGGAGCGAGAACCTAGGCTGCGCCCCAGGGGCTCCAGAAATCGCATTGCCCGGGTGTGGGCGCCCGAGAAAGCCGCTGTCACTCGCTCGGCCTCCAGGCAGGCGCTGCAGCCTTGGCTAAAACCCACAGCCGAGAACACTGAGCGCGCAGCCAAAAGCTAGTGACGTCATCCGTGCAACGTGAGCCTCATCTCTTATTTTTCTAGCCTTCTTAAAGTTAAACCGCACCATTTCCCAGGCACGAAATGTCTGGAGCCTTGTTCTTCGGCCAGGCAAGTGAATGGTATCTAGGTAGAGATGCGCTCCATCACATCCATATTTATGCACACATACATATATGTGGCATGTAGCATGTTTACGTGTACTATTATAAATTTAGGATTGGTGCCTACGTCTTCTGTTTCTCTTTTGACTATGAAAAATTCCCTTAAATTCGCCCCAGTTCTTTAAAGAAGAGAATGCTTAGAGAACCGTCTTTAACCCGGACTGAGTGAACCCCTGCACCCGGTTTCCACCGCTAGTGTCTACTGTTCGTTTGATCTTTGTTTTTCCCCCAGAAAACCTTGCTAGCTACTGGCGTTTCCACCTGGAGCTAAGCAGAAAGCTGCCACAAGCCAGCGCCCGACAGCCCAACACACACACACACACACACACCTGCCCTGACTCTTCAGCAAGGAGACAACTGATTGATCCGTTCAAGACCAGAAAAGAATCGCAGTGGGGCGGAGAGGATAGTTGTAGATATTGGAGGAGAGGAAGAGTTAAAGGCAATCTCTCTCGGTGTAAGATTTGTCATGATCTACAACCGCTGGATTTAGCCTCTGCAGGGTTGCTTTGAGGTGGGACCGGACTCCAGACCTTGGAGAGGCGGGCCCAGCTAACCGATCCATCCCCATCCTACCCCGCCCCCTGCTTCTCTCACGTGGGTCAGCGCCGCAAAGGCTGGGAGCCTCCCACCCAACTCCACATACTAGGGGTTTCATTCTAAAGCTCACCCTTCGTTTTCACCCTGTCTCCAAAGTCGAGGTCCCCCCCCCCCACACACACACACACAAACCACTGCGGGATAAAAAGCTGGCCTGGGGAAGAGAGAGTGCCCTGGGGACCCAGCTTTGCATAACAGGACTTGTGAGTCGAGATGAACGCACCTCCACCATATTCTTTTTGTCTTTTTTTTTTTCCTTCCTGCATTTCCTCCCTTCCTCTCGATTTTGAAAATCGAGAACAAGGCGTTTCAGTGCCCTCTAGTGGGGGAGGGGCGTGCCTCGTTTTTCAGCCTTGTATTCTGTGACGAGGTTTATTTCATGAAGACAGTCCTTAGGATGCCTACTTGGTTTTGGGGTGCTTGGCTGGTCTAGAAGCTTCAGGCTAGTATACATCACCTTCAGAGTTCCCCGGGATGCCATAATAGAGCTCAGCAACTTTGGCCAGGGTCTCGGTTCACCTTCCTTTCTCCTCGGTTCTCCTACTTGTGCCCTTCAAAATGGGGATATATTTGGCATATATGCAGTGCACACCTTAAATTTCTAAAGCCAATTTCTTCCATAAGGCTGAGTGGGAGTGCTTTTCAACTAATAGAGTACCTGCATAAACAATAGGAAGGAAACTGAACCTACAGGGTCAGTGGGAATGTAAAGCAAAGTTAGCACTTCTTCACCCTGGATCTATTGGTTCCCTCTCCAATCTTCACCTCAGGACCTTTGGCAGGGCCCATGCACAAAAGTACAGACACTCCTCCTTTCAGCGCCCCCCCAACCCACCCACAGTC
Organism: Lophiomys imhausi; assembly: GCA_907164525.1. NCBI lineage: Eukaryota > Metazoa > Chordata > Mammalia > Rodentia > Muridae > Lophiomys > Lophiomys imhausi. The sequence continues at coordinate 4,160,537 of CAJQZJ010032348.1, read as the reverse complement.
CACTCTTGCTCCCCTCTTGCTCTACTTTTTAACTTTTTCCATGGCCTTAGACCTACTGTCAAAGATTTGCTTTATACACTATCCCATGGTCCTCAGCGCTGTTTCAAGCCCAGCTTAGGAAGGGGACCTATGTGGGATACTGCACTCCCCTTTCCTGAACATCACTAGCATTCCATTTTGAAGTTGTCCTTGGTAAAAACACGAAAATCCTACCCCCCCCCCCAAAAAAAAGTTGATTGGTGCCCTCCTTTTAAGTGTAATTGTTTTGAGCAGCCATATATGAGTTGGAGGTGATACTGATACTAGGGCTAAGCATAGCTTTTTGTTATCATCATGATCTTGTGTGTGTAGGAACCAAGCTGTTGTTCAGTCTAGGCAGATGCTCTGTGTCCCCTGTCTTAGTCAGTGTTCCATTGCTGTGAAAGAGACATCATGACCAAGGCAACTCTGAAGTTAATAAGAAAAAGTTAATTGGGACTTATTTATAGTTTCAGAGGTTTCGTCCATAATCATGGTGGGAAACATGGTGGCATGAGGACAGATGTGGTGCCTGAGAAGTAGCTGAGAGTTCTACATCCAGATCCACAGGAACAGGCCTTGGTGGAATGCTCCATTACTGACTGGCTCATTCTACTTTCTTATACCAGCCAGGATCACCTGCTCAGTGGTGGCGCCACTCACATTCACAATAGGCTTGGCTCTCCTACTTCAATCACCAATCTAGAAAATGCCCCACGGCCTTTCCTACAGGCCAATCCTATGAAGACTTTCTTGATTAAGATTCCTTCTTCCCAAATGACCCTACATTGTGTCAACTTGACATAAAAACTAGTCAGAACAGTTGTGAAGCAAGTGTAGGAAAGTGTCTATCTGCTCTAGGTGGACCGTGTTCCAGGAAATGAAGAGGACATTTGATATCTCAACCTCTGTTGCTGACTTAGAGAAAGCTGGCAGAATATGAAGATTGCTTCAATCAAAGGTGGGTGTCTGAATAAATGGAGTTCTTAATTTTTACAAAATCTAGATTTCACAAACTGAAAATCAGTGAAACTAAAAGAGTATAAGAAGTAGCTGACTTGTGGATTTCCTGCAAGAAGAAGGAAGGCAGGGCAAGAAGAAGTGGGGTGCATTAGAATCCCACATTGCTCATGTAAAACCATGATAGAATGCCATATTTCCTTCATAGATGTACTCGACCACTGGCTGCAACACAGGGAAAGAATGGGTAAATGGGCAGTGTCTGAGGTCCCTTTCTATGGAGACAAAGTGGCTTCGTGATGACTGACATCAATTATGAGAAGGATATCTATATTTGGGATGGATCAGATACCATCCCTGGGTTTCCTGAAGGCAAAAAGAAGAGCCACTAGCTGGAATATAGGGATCTTCAGTGTGACTCAATATGAAGAAGGACTATTTAAACAACCAGGCCATCCAGTAATGGAGTAGGCTGCTTGTCCAGAGATGGACTTCTGCATCATGTCAAGTGTTTGAACAGACACTAGTCATTTCACTTTCTGGGAAACTTTCTCAAGAGTCACGCATCATTTTGAGTTTGACTCGGGAGTTACTTCTGATTTTGTTTCTTGACTTCAGGACAGTGTTAGTATGACCAGGAAGAAACACACCAAAAAAGTGATGCTGTAGCTAACAGGGTAGAGGAATTTGAAGCTAGATCATGCAGTTAAAAAGAGTAAATCATTGTTGGGGGTGGTAGCTCACACCTGTAATCTTAGCACTTGGAAGGTTGGGGCAGGAAGACTGTAAATTCAAGGTCAGCCCAGGCAATTTGTGGACATATTGTCTCAAAAAATAAAATTGGCCAAGCATGGTAGCACATACCTTTAATCCCAGCACTAGGGAGGCAGAGGCAGGCAGATCTCTGTGAGTTCAAGGCCAGCCTGATCTACAAAGTGAGTCCCTACCCTGCCTTCCCTCAGTGATGGAGTGGGACCTGAGAGTTGGAAGATGAAGTAAATCCTTTCCTCCCCAAGTTGCTTTTGGTCATGGTGTTTATCACAGCAATGGAAAGTTAACTGAAACAACACTGTCTTCAGCTGCCATATTTGTTCCACTCATACACCACCTCAGTCTGCAAATTCTCTCCTTCACTTTGTCAATTGGAACCAAAACAAAGCAAAAGTTGGCAAATATATATCAGAATTCATTCATGGAAAGGATTTGTGTGTGTGTGTGTGTGTGTGTGTGTGTGTGTGTGTGTGTGTGTG
>CAJQZJ010032348.1:4141951-4155837 GCA_907164525.1 Lophiomys imhausi | reverse complement strand
GTGTGTGTGTGTGTGTGTGTGTGTGTGTGTGTGTGTGTGTGTGTGTGTGTGTCCTCACCTTCCACCTTGATACAGGATCTCATCACTGATGCTTGTACCATGTTAGCCAGCCCTTGAGTTTCTGGGGATTCCTATGTCTGCCTTTCATCTTGGTGGGAGAGATGGGATTACAGAGGCTACCACATGGCTTTAGGGGATCTGAACTCAACTCTTCATGCTTTCATGGCAAGCGCTTTTGCTCACTGAGCCACCTCCCCTCCTGCCTTTGGTTCGGTTTTGTGATTGTTATTATCATGTACATGTACATGTATGGCTTTTGAGGAGGAAGACTCTCAAGCTGTAGCATGTATTGAGGTCAGAGGAAAATGTTGTGCACTTTGTCCTCTCTTCCAACTATATGTGTTTCTGGGGATAAAATTCAGATTGTTGGACATATGTGGTGAGCATTTATCTGATGTGACATCTCACTGGTCCCCGACTTTGTTTTGTTTTGTTTTTCTCTTGACATAGCCCAGGCTGTCCTTGAACCTACTATGTAGCCCAGGATAGCCTCAAGTTCCTGCCTCTACCCCAGCACACCTGGACATCTGACTTCCTTTTGCAGAAACTTCACAGGCAGGAGTAATAACACTTGCATTGGAAGTATGGGTAAAATTCCTAATATTTATCTTTGAGATTTTATATATCAAACATTGCAGCAATCACACATAAAAAGTGATTAATATATAAATACTATATACTTTTATCATATGCTATTATCACATATATTGTTATTTTACCATCTCCTGAAGTAATAGCAAGACCCATGCAGTATTTCTGAAGTTCTTCTTTAAAGTATTTCAATACTAAGACAAAGAAAACCAAAAATCAGAATATATTGCTTAATCTGTTCAAATATCTCCACAATCAAGACCATTGCCTTCATCTGCATTGATTGGAAAAGATTTCTATAGATATTGCTTTGCAATATCAATCTTATTCTTTGTCAGTCATGAAATTATGCTAATCATTGGTGTGTGCGTGGGGGGAGGCCTTATTACCTTTCTTAGGTTGGCTTCGAACCCCCAGGCCTTATTGACCCTCCTGGCTCTGCTTTCTGGGTAGCTGAGACAAGAGAGGATCCAGCCACCAAACATGCCAACTCTATCTCCTAACTTCCTTTTCCCTTTTTATATTTCATATGTAGTTTATTCCTATTTAACAAAGGCATTGAAAATTTTAAGCTATCTCTTGAAATCAGTTTTAATCTGTTTTCATTTATATTAATAATAGCAAGTAATAGCTCCTATCAAAGAATTATGTGTAGCACAGATCCGAAGTCAGTTTCATTTTCCAGTGAAATCTACACTTGCTCTGTATTTAGGCATCTTCTATCATTCTAGTTAGTCCTCCTAATACAATTTGTATCTTTTCTAAAAATGATGATGAAGATTTAGACATCTTATATTATTCCATTTAGCTCTCCTAATACAACTCATATCTTTCCTAAATCAATGGCTTTAGCAGCATTTATTTAATCAGTATTTCTGTCACTGTCTTAATATAACTGTGATTTTTGACTTCAATGCAGTTCTTCTATGGAGATATTTGAGATATTAAAAACCTTTTAGTTTCTCTGAAGGATATCATGATTACTGGCTTAAGTTGAGTTTACATCTCCATAACACATCCCAACTGTGTGCCATACATATTGTTAGCATGTTTTCTAACTTTAAGCAAAAAAAAAAAAAAAAAATCAGGCGGAGTCTAAAATCAGTTTTAGGTAAAACAGCATGATTTACTTAGAATGACAAAACATTGGTTACTGTGTTCAACTGTTGCAAAATATCATAGTAATGGTAGCTAAAATGCCTTCCCAGAGGAAGATATAAACACTTCTCCTAACAAACCAAGACAGATTTCAACAAGTTCACTCTGCGGAACCATTGAGTTTTTGGACTTTCTTACAGAGCATAGGTGATGAGTTACTTAGAAGGGTTTGGGTGCCTCTTACCCCCAACAAACTGTACCTGAAAAGCTTTTACCTGGCAGGGATAAGGACTTCCCCCTAGAAATGGATGCTTCCCTCCCAGAGGCTCTGGATTCTAGAGTCTAAAGGCTAAGACCATCCTCTGTCCACATACAATTAAGGCAGAGTTGCATACAAAAAGTGATAGGGAGCAATTGGATACTCAGGTGAGAATCTCATGCCATTCTGGCACCTTCAATGTTGGGGATCAGGGTGCAAATGACAAGCCCAGCTGGGGTGACCTTTTGCCAGGGGGCCAAGCTGAATGCTACAAGATGGTAGTTGCTTGGATCAGAGTCACTCACTCCAAAATGTTGAACTGGAACACAATGGGAAGGGAGAGATGAATGCTCATGAGTTGTGCAAAATAATAGTTCTTATTCAAAGTCTCCTGCATGCAAACTGTCTAGGAGGCAAGGCTGAGGACTGATCTGTCTTCTCCTGCATGGGAGTGTTTCTGCCCTCAGATCCTCTTGGCGCTCTGAAACGGAGACAGTCCCTAACATGGACACAACACAACTTGAGGCAATAGTCTTGTTTTGAGGACACAGAACAGGAACTGATACAGAGTGCTTCCCTGGGGCCCATACTGTATTAATCAAGGGTCTCAAGGAATCCCAAGACATAGTTCTCCAATACTTATTTAGTGTGTTTGTGATGTTTGGGGCCCTCTAAAATGTGACTCATAAGACAGAGACCCTCTTTCTGGGATAGCTTACCTGGAGAAGCAAACACAAAAGCATAATTCCTGAGCCTAGGGACCAGGTTCACTCAGTGGAAGCTGGAGCCACAGACACCAGTGTGGCCACAACTGGGGCCATGAACAGCATCCAACTGCTGATGCTAATATTGCTTCCAATGCAGGGAATAGGGGAGGAATACCCTGGCTTCTCCTTCTCTTTCTAGGTTTTCTCACTGGTTGCCTCTTCCAGAAACCAGCTAACCTGAGAACTGTGGGACATCCACCCTGCGACATTTAGTGTCCCGCAGAACAACAGAATGTGAAGACAAGGAACAATTCCAAGGACATACAGGTCAGGATGGGTTGGCGCAGAGAAAAACCTAAAAACATTCCTGTAAAATTAAGACCAAAACAAATCTACTCCCTAATCCTTGGAAGTAAAGAATGTGACAGAAAACAGAAATAAGATTTGTAGGATGAGCCCAGCAGTGGTGGCACACACCTTCAATCCCAACATCTGGGAGGTAGAGGCAGGTGGCTCTCTGTGAGTTCAAGGTCAGGCTGGCCTACAGAATGAGCTCCAGGACACACCCAAGGCTACACCCTGTCTTGAAAAAATAAGATTTATAGAATAAAAACCATGGTTACGTAGAGATGACATGACTAAAAAGAACTGAACAATAGCAGTAATAAGATTCAATAAGTGAGCCAGGCGGTGGTGGCGCACGCCTTTAATCCCAGCACTTGGGAGGCAGAGGCAGGCGGATCTTTGTAAGTTCGAGGCCAGCCTGGTCTACAAAGTGAGTCCAGGACAGCCAAGGATACACAGAGAAACCCTGTCTCGAAAAACCAAAAAAAAAAAAAAAAAAAAAAAAAAGATTCAATAAGTGGCTTAGTATAAAAAGATGAGAATCCCATTCCCAGAAGGTGGGGTGGGTGGTTTTTTTGTTTTGTTTTGTTTTGTTTTGTTTTGTTTTGTTTGGTCATTTGATAGGTTATAGATGTTTGTTGTTATTTAGGGGGAGTGGTTACAAGTTCTTAAATGGTCTTGTTAAACAAGGTTTAGGATGTTAGATTCAAGGATTTCTCTCTTTTTCTTTTCTCTATCCTTCTTTCTCTCCTATGTAGGGGGGAAAGACTTGAAAAGAAAAAAAACTGATATAGAAATGATAAAGAAAAAGGGGTAAATTTTTAAATCTACTCATATCTTTGTATATTGATACAAAATTAAGGTTATATTTGGCTACATTGGTATAGAACTTTGTATATTGATACAAAATTAAGGTTAACTCTTTTTTAAGGTATTGTACCTATGTAATTCTTTAAAATGCAATATGAAGTTTTGGCCTTTTGATAGCAACTACCACAAACTGTTTAGGATAATTAAGAAACACAAAGTAATAGTCATTCAAACTTGTCATTTTGTTAGGTACTAGTATAGCAAATCACAGATGTTTTCTAAGTTAATCAGAAATCAAGTTGCTAAGAGACAAGCAACATTTGCTTATTCAAATATACAGAGATAGATATATGGTCTTCAAAAACCTCAAGAGATCTGCAGAATATGGCATTTAATGATGTTTTCTTAACTTAAGATTTTTTGATATTGAGACATGTCAGTCCCAGACAGCAACCCCCCCCCATTCTATGCCAAGTAGATGATGAGCATTAAAGAATCTCCATTTGGATATGGCTGCATTAGTGGCAAGCTAGCCACTGGGCAAGAAAAACTCCTTGCTTCAACTGTAGACAGAATGCTGTCCGAAAAGGACAAAACTTGGAAGCAAGTAAGTCAACAGTCTAGCTCTGCCACGAGAGGATAAGGAAGTCCTTCATAATTCCTGCTTTACAATTAATCTCTGTCAGAGATACTGGGCCAAAAGGTAGAAGGTAGATGCTCCAATGTTATAGAGAGAAATTGGGGACTGTCCAGGCAGCCAAATGTCTGTCATTTCTTAGTTTTGGATGCTGCTTGCTCTTCATTTCCTGTTTATTCAGATAAATTTATCCTTATCAGGTCTCTGATGTCGTTGAAGACTAGATAGTTATAGTCTCACAGTTAAGTTTTAAGTTGTTTAGTAATTAAAAGGATGTTGCCATTTTTATAGTACTAAGTTGCTTCATTCAGGAACATGGTAAGTTGTCTGTCAAGTCACTGGATCTCTTAATGAAGTTCTGTTGTTTTCTTCAAGCACTTTCTTTATAATGACTGTTAAATATTACAGTTTTTGTAGGGGTTAGATAAATTAGATTTAGAAAATATATAGGAGTTTCTGATACTGTCTCTTAATTCGGGGCCTGAAGAGCATTATCAGCATGAAGTCAGCAAAAACAGGAAAGACTCAATAGACTGAAAAACAGGAAAGACTCAATAGACTGAAAAACAGGAAAGACTCAATAGACTGAAAAACAAGGTTGAAGTCAGGAAAAACAGGAAAGACTTAATGGACTTGAAGAAACAAAGTATCTGGCCTGACATTGTTTTCAGCTGCTAAGTGGGCGGAGCCCAAATTAAGCTGAAACAGAGTTCCTCCTATTTAAGGACAGTGCATGGAGCCCAGAAGGAAGAAGAGGCCCCTGATGCTAGAGAGCTCCAAGAGTCCTGCTGAAAAAAGGGCTGGCCATTGATGGCCAGCTCTCTCCCTGAAGCAGAAAGAAGCCGGTGAGCAAAGAAAGCCTGAGTAAGACACCAAAAGGCCAAGGACTAAACCCTGTGGCTCAGCTTTTGCCTGGAGGGGTTTGATCTGTCCGATCAGTGGCCTAGGGGAAACTGTGCCTGGCTTTAAGGACTGAGGCAGAGCAGCCGAGTTCCTGATTCAAAAGAAGTAAGTTGGCCTGCAGACGGCTGGAGTCTCCCACAGAGAAGAAAGCATGAAGCCTTATTTAAGGTGAGACTGCAATAACCAACTTACCCTGACGAACCTGCATCTGAGAGATCCAGAAAAAGGACTGCTAAGTGCGTTAAAGAATCTACAACAAAGACTGTGTTCCTGACGACTGAGGACCTGCCCCAGAGACTGTATCATTCTAAAAGGTTATGAAAGTAGTTGTTATAATTATCAATAGGTTTAGTGGATAGGTTAAAGGGGTTGTAAGAGTTTATAGGATTAATAGTTAAGAAATTGTTGGTGTTTGTTATAAGTGAATTTAGTAATAAATAAATAAGTGTTAAGTAATAATTTAAAACTTCGGTTTCAAGTTTTTGTTAGGATTGTGAATGAAAGAACTTTCTACTATATTTTCTTTTTTTTTTTTTTTTTTACAAAGCAAACACTTTTTTTTTTTTTTTTACAAAGCAAACACTTTTTTTTTTTTCTACTATATTTTCTAAAGATTGCTATCATATTGGAAAGTATGTCTAAGAAGATGTCTTTAAGTCGGTAATGCAAGTTAGGATGGAAACTGAGTTAGATATAGAACTTTAAACACATTGAGATAGATAGATAATAGAATATTATTATTAGTTGCCAAACACATATGGACTGGACATTGGGAATGTATGTTATACCTTATAACTTTCTCAATTGCTGCCTAATTGTTCTTATTGTTTTGTATTTATTGTTACATGAAAAAGAATCTTTTATTGGACTAAAAGGGGGAGCTGTTGGGGGAAAAAAGGTACACCTTAAATTTTTTTTAAAAAAAGGATAGGAGGGAAAGGGGGAAGAAGGTACAAGGGTGGGACCAAGAGGGGAGGAGAGAGGGGACTATGAGATGTAACTTGAATAAATAAATAAAAATTGGGGGGGAAGATGCAAATACCAATACTTTCCAATATGATAGCAATCTTTCAAAAATATACTAGAAAGTTCTTTCATTCACAATCCTAACAAAAACTGTAATATTAACAGTCATTATAAAGAAAGTGCTTGAAGAAAACCAACAGAACTTCATTAAGAGATCCAATGACTTGACAGACAACTTACCATGTTCCTGAATGAAGCAACTTAGTACTATAAAAATGGCAATGTTGGGCTGGGGACATGGTTCAGTCAGTCAAGTGCTTGCCTTGCAAGCATGCATGAGGTCCTGAGTTTGACCTCCAGAATCCATGTAAAGATGCCAGGTACTGTGGCACACGATTGTAACCACAGAACTGGGGAGGCAGAGATGGGAAGATCCTTTGGACTTCCTGTCAGCCTGTCTAGCTTAATTAGTGAACTCCAGGTCAATGAGAGACCCTGTCTCAAAAGCCATAGTGTGTCTGAGGCTGTCCTCTAGCCTCCACGTGCATGTGCACACATATATGCACACAGGTAAATAAAAATAAAAATTGCAATGGATTACAGAATTCTCTATAGATTTACACAGTTCCAGTTGAAGTCTCAATGTTTATTTGAAATATAAGGAAGTGATTCAGAAGTTCACCTGGAAAATATATTAATGAAAATAGCTAATATATGAAGAAATCTTTTCTTATAGACATTTCAATATTTCTAAGGCACAATATTTGAAGTAGAATGTTACTTACTTCTAAGACCCTACCCTTCCTCCACAAACAACCCACTATTTTTTATAAATAAAAAATGAGCCCACATTGGTCATTCTATTTATTTTTTAAAAAAGCATAGAAAACATGATTTAGACCTCTTAGTGATCATTTCCACAAGATCCAGAAAAAGAAGGAGTGGATAAGCATCTCCAGAAAGTCCTCTAGCAATATAGAGAGATGCTCAGCAATTAAGAATGCTTGCTGATCTTTCAGAGGACCTGAGTTTGGTTCCAAACACAACTCAGTGATAGGCAGCTCACAACACCTACAACTCTAGCTCCAGGGAACCTGACACCATGATTGGTCTATTAGGACACCTCCACACATAGGGTCTGAATAGAAACAAGTATATACATACACACATAAATTTTTGTAGTTAAATATTTACATTTAAGAAGATTGATGCCTTAACCCAATAAGATCAATGGACTTATATAAAGAAGCTGTCTTGGCCAGGCATGGGTGGAGCACACCTTTAATCCCAGAACTCAGGAGACAGGGTTAGGTGGATATGTGAGTTCAAGGCTACCCTGGTCTGCAGAATGAGTTCTAGGATAGCCAGGGCTACACAGAGAAATCCTGTCTTGGAAAAAAAAAAAAAAAACGAGAGTAGTCTTTCTCTACCTACTGTTCTCTCTATGTGAGCACAAAGGAAAAGCCATGTGAGAACACACAGAGAAGGTGGTATTCCACAAGCCAAAAGAAGAAAAGAAGAAGAAGAAGAGTCCTCCCTAGAAGGCAAGCCCATCTAACACTTGATTTTGACCTTATAGGCTTTAGAACCATGAAAATCTAAACATGCTGCTTAAGCATTCATTCTATAGTATCATACTATGGCAACCTGAACACAAGAAATCAAAAAAATCACCAAGAAAAAGAGAATTCTGCATTCCATGGAGAAGGCCTGAGAATCTTGGCGGCAGAAGATTCTGTTTGCCTGCCCTCCCTCATGTGCATGCACACACCTGCAAATACACTCTGGCTTACCACATGGCTGCTTCTCACCCAGCCAACCTGACTCCATCTTGGTAGGGGTCATTTTACCAAGACTTAACCTTGAGGTGGCAATTTCCTTTCCACCATCCATCTCTGTAGACACTGGGGCTTCCGATGACACATCTCAAGAAGGAAAGGAAGGCATTTGCCAGCAGAGGCCTATCTACCCTTAGAGACACTGTTTGAAGCATTGTGTCATAAGCATCCTGCACAGACTCAGGCTCAGAAAGCAGGGCATGCAGAACCAACCAACCTTCTCCCAGAAGGCAATAAAAACAGTTCTGCCACAGAGAATCTCTTGGGGTGATCTTTTTGTGCACTGCATAAGGTTATCTTTGTATATTCAGTTGTTAATTCTGTACCACCAGATGACTGAGTGCTGTCCAGACTTTGGTATTGTTCTGCACCATGTTTTGTAAACACTCCCTCCAACACCTTCTGGTTGGTTTAAGAAAGAGCTGAACGGCATATAGTAAAGGTAGGAAAGGAAGGTGGAACTTCCGGACAGAGAGAGGAACTGTGGGAAAGAATCTCAGGTGCGAAGATTCGCCAGCCTGACATGAAGGAAGAAACAGGGAGCCAGGACTGAAAGACTGAGGAAAGGTAAGAAGCCCCATGGCAGAACATAGACTAATCTAAAGGGGCTAATTTAAGTTAAGAGCTAGCTGGGGAACAAGCATCAGCTAAGGCCAAGCTTTAATAAATAATAAAAGGTCTCCATGTCATTATTGGGAGCTGGCAGTCCGAAGAAAGTCCCGTTATAATTGGCCCCTAATGTTCATAAGAATCTTCACGCAAACAATCATTATCATTTAGCCCCACTGACTTGGACCTTCACAGTGTAACAGAAGCAGCACCAGAGGCTCCAGAGCCATTCCAAGCACCACAGAAATTAACAGTGATGGAAAGGGTATATTAAAGGTAGACCTGGATGTGTTCTCAAAAATGGAGGATCAGATATTCACAGCAACCTGTTATCTGCAACACAATTCACAAATATTAAGCAATAAGGGTTGACTGCATAAATTATAATATAGCCAGTCAGTGGACTAACAAGCAACCATTAAAAATAATGTTTTGAAGGAGTGTTTAAGGCAGTGGCTCTTAACCTTCTTAATGCTGTGACCCTTTAATACAGTTCCTTGTGTTATGGTGACCCCAGCCATAAAATTATTTCATTGTTCTTTCATAACTGTAACTTTGCTACTGTTATGAATCATAATGTGAATATCTGATATGCAGGATATCTGATATACAACCCTGTGAAAGGGCCATTTGACCCAGAAAGGGGTCACAACTCACAAGTTGAAAATCATTGTTTTAAAGTCCTAGTAAAACCAGAGACATGACTGTAGTTCCTGAACTACTGCAGGAAAATTGTAAATTTGGGACCTGGAGTGGGGGAGGGAAGACAGTCAGTTTTATCATTTCTACACCTCACACTTGAGCAAAACAACTTGGAGTAGTTATTATTTTGGCTCATGGTTTCAGGGGACCAGTCCCTGATCAGCTAGTCCCATTACTTTGAGTCTGTGGCAAGACTTAGGGCTTCCAGATAGGTCTATCTCCTAAAGTGTCTTTGACCTCCCAAATAATTGCCAGCAGTTGGAAGCCAGGGTTTTCAATTCCGGGCCAGGGAATGTTTCATATTCAAACCCTAACGCATGAATATAGGAGCATGTGTGTGAACAACATACATTGGTTAAAATACAATATAAAACATTTCATGTAGTTTAAAATTTGTAAAGAAAATTAACAAGTACACCAAAATGTTACATATATTTCTGTGTTATTTTCTCTAAATCTTCTATATTTCTTATAATGAACATGTGTTACTTAACTCCCTCAAACAATGCCCATAGTAAGATAGTAAAGGTATTTAGATTCAAATTTTTATGCTTATGATTAATCCTTCAACTCACAAGGCTTCCCTGAGTTCCAACTGAACAAATGGAGTCAAACGCTCGACTATAAAAGAGTCACTGACATCCAGAATTAAAAGTGTTCTCATTAGAGATAATTCTGCTTCTAAGTGCTGTGAACTATGTATTTTGCCCTACTCTTCTTCATAGTGAACAGCCTTTGAGGGAGAAAAAAATATGGTTTCTCATTGCTTTAAATTTTCAGTCCAGTGTGACACTCAAGCAGCAGTGACCTCTCATCCCTCCTCTGGATCACTCTGCTTCGGTCTATGGGCACATGCTGCAAGGAAGCACGGGTATATGGTACATGACATTGGCTTTGCTAAGGTCACATGAGGGGGGCTTTGAAGGGGTGGAACTCAAACCTGAGCTACTAAGCCAGCAGACCTCCAGAGCTAGTGAAGTCCCAGTAGAGTAATCAAGATACAAAACAATGAAACCCAAAACATTCATCATATTGTTGGGATTTGTGAATCTCCTGTCTGCCATTCAGCGGAAGGTTGTGGACAATGTCCCATGGACTTGGCAAGCAGATTGAAGGTTAAACAAAATCCTAGCCCCAACCGATGTTGGCAGGCTGGTGAGAATTGTTCTCCCCCTGGCTTCCACTAGGCTGTAAGGGCATATAAACAAACATGAGCTCTGGCTACAGGGGAAGTCACATAGACAGCCTCTTACCCACAGTTAAGGAGAGAGCATGCAGACTGGGAGAGAACAGAGGGAAACATAATGGAGACGGAGTGGGGGAACAGAGAGAGATCAGAAAGGGAGCCATGACCCATCTCAAGAGTGCCCGCGTACAGATCTTAGAGAATCATGAACTTTATAAAGTACATTTTAATAAAGGATGGGGTGGTTGAGGGGGAGGAGGGTGGAAGGGTGGGACTGGAGGGGGGAGTAGAGAGGGGATTGTGATTGAGATGGAACTTGAAGAAATAAAAAATAAATTATTTTTAAAAAATAAATAAATAAAGGTTTACGAAATAGCGGTCTTGGGTCATGATTCCACCTAAAGGAGTTTTAGCTCTGGATAAATCAGGCCTTGACCCAGGCAGGAAAAGGCAAGGGTTCTGCCTCCAGACCCAGAAGCGCACTGAGACCCACTTTTCCAATGTGGACCTCCTCACTGCCCACCTGCTAGAGCACCCTCCAGTGCAGCATGCTGCAGGACTTTCACCCACAGCGGAGCGAAAGCCTGACCATCCCATACCCACTGACACCGCCGCCTCCCGCCGAAACCAGCGCCCCCCCCCCTTATAAACACCGGGAGCCCCCCTCTTTTTTCAAAACAACACATTTAAGGAGAGGGGCAAAGAAGATGCAGGAATTACAGACAGAAAGCCACGAGGATCATCTCTAACCAACGACAACGAGAACCTGGTTTGCAAATGTACAAAACTAGATGGATCAAAATCAGTGCTGTAAATATTTATACTTTAAAGGAGAGAGAGATCTGGAATTACCTAGACGACAAAACTCTGGGCATGAGAGAATCTCTCTGTGTGTGAGAGAATTTCTAGATTAGGTTAATGTATTTGGGAAGATCCACCCAACTGCATCCAGAACCATTCCCATGGACTGTGGTTCTGGATTTAATGAAAAGGAAAAAGAGCTAAGCACCAGCATTCATCACTCTCTGCTTCCTGACCATGGATGCAACATTACCCGGCTCCCTCACACCCCTACCACCGTGATCTCACCACCATGACGGACTGTACCCTGGAACGGTGAGCCAAAATAAACCCTTCCATAAGCTGCTTTTGTGGTATATCTTGTTGCAGCAAGGAGAGAAGTAACTAACACGTGACCTTAGAGATGTCAAGTGAGATTCTTTCCATAGATGACAGCAGTTAACGAAGTTTAGGGAAAGTGAGCCAATGTGAATGATTCGGGGACAGACCTGTGTTGCCTTCTTGCTCTGTATTTTGCCTGCATACAGATGGGTCTACTCGAAAACACCAAGCCACCTGGACACTCTACTAAAGGAGTCCTTCTTCAGTCCCTTATTTGACCCCCTTATCTTACTATTTGCTTAGTTTCTATTTTTTTTTTTTATTTAACTCTTTATTTGGAAAATGTTTCAAAGATGAAAGAATAGCAAAACTTCCACATCCAGTAGATACAGAACTAATGTTGCCATTGGTTTCCCCCGAGTTCTTTCTGAAGTGTATCATAAAACTGGCATGATGGCAGGTCATCATTTCTAGCCTAAGTTTGTGTTTGGCTTACTAACAATCCCTAATAAAATATCAATACCACTGTTGAATGCTAAGACTGTCAGAATGCTTCATCATAAGTAAATCCCAGATCCACATTCAAATTGTCCCCAAAATATCCTTTCTTTTTTTTTTAATAATTTATTTTTTATTTCTTCAAGTTACATCTCAATCACAATCCCCTCCCTACTCCCCCCTCCAGTCCCACCCTTCCACCTTCCTCCCCCTCAACCCCCCCATCCTCTTCCCTTCTTTTTTTTTTTTTTTTTAGTTTAAGGTATTTATTTTTCCCCCCAACAGCTCTCCCTTTCAGTCCAAATAATGGTTCTTTTTCTTATAACTATAAATACAATACAAAACAACAGAAATAAATATGCCACGATTATAAGAGTTATATGGCTTAGCATACATTCCCAATGTCCAGTCCATATGTATTTGGCACCTGACTTTAACATTCTGCTATCTAACCATCTCCATGAGTTTAAAGTTCTATATCTAACTCAGCTTTCATACTAACTTGCCTCATAATTTTAAAAATATCTTCTTAGATCCAGAACACCCTCTTGATTCCTAAACAACTCAAAATTTAACTATGAGACTCTAGCTATCTATTCTTCAACCACCTCAGAGACCTGAGAGGGATAAATGTATCTGATTATATAGGAAGTGCAGGGCCTGCAGCTTCCAAAACTAAAAATTGACATACCAGTGGCTGCCTGGACAGTTCCCATTTTCTCTCCATACATTACAGCATCAATCTTCAGCCATTTGGCCCCATTTCTCTGACAGACATTGGTTGTAGAGCAGGAATTATGAAGGACTTACCTACCCTGTCTTGGCAGAGCTAGGCTGTCGACTTACCTGCTTCCAAGTTTTGTCCTTTTTGGACAGAAGTCTGTCTACAGTTGAAGCAAGTGGTTTTTCTTGCCAAGAGAATGGCTTACCACCAATTTAATCATCTCCCACTGGAGATTCTTCGATGCTCATCTTCTACTTGGAGTAATATAGGGGGTGCTGTCAGGAGCTGACATGTCTCGATATCAAAAAATCTTAAGTTAAGAAAACATCTTTGAATGCCATATTCTGCAGATCTCTTGAGGTTTTTGAAGATGCCCTATCTATCTCTTATATTTAGATAAGCAAATATTGCTTGTCTCTTAGCAACTTGATTTCTGAGTAGCTTAGAAAATAACTGTGATAGACTGTCATAGTAACTAACAAAATGACACGTTTTCATGACTATTAGTTTCTGTTTCTTAATTATCCTAAACAGTTTATGTCGGTTGGTAGCGAGAGGTCAAAACTTGACATTTCATTTTTAAATATTACTACAAACAATACCTTTAAGAAGCGTTACCCTTAATTTTGTATCAATATACAAAGATCAATACCAGTGTGGCCAAATATAATCTTAATTTTGTATCAATATACAAAGATCAGTACCGATGTAGCCCAATACAATCTTAATTTTACATTAATATACTAGGGTCAATACCATTGTGGCCAAATATAATCTTAATTTCGTATCAATATACAAAGATCAATACCGATGTAGCCCTATACAATCTTA
>CAJQZJ010032348.1:4106379-4141551 GCA_907164525.1 Lophiomys imhausi | reverse complement strand
GTAGTCAAAGATAATCTTGAGCTCCTGATCTTCTTCCACTAAGAGCTGGTGGTTGAAGCAGGTAACACCATGCCCACCCTCTTAATGTCTAGGTAAATATTCTGTATGAGCTTGAGAACAAAGTGCATTGTGCTGTTATAAAATGGGATATTGAAATACTCTATAAATGTCAATTAAGTCCAGTTGATTGATGGAGCCATTCAGTCCACTATCATTCTCCATCCCCTTACCTTTAATCTACTTATATGCTTATATTTAAGGTGAGTCTCATAAAATACAGTCTTTCTTTTTTAATTCACTCATGCAGTCTTTGTCTCTAAATTGGTATATTTAGAATATTAACATTTAAAGTGATTATTGATATGGTTGGATTCATATCTAATGTGTTTGTTATTGTTTTATATTCATTGTCCTTAATTTTGTTTGTTCAAGTGGATTTTTTGTTGTTGTTTTATGCTTTTTCTATCTTCTCTGGTTTTGACTGAACGTTTTATAGGATTCTTTTTATCTACTCTTAGCATATCGATTACACTTCTGTTTTTAACTTTTGTGTTTTGGCTTTGCTATAAACTCTGCAATATTCATTTCTGACTGATCCAAGTTCACTTTTAAATAACTGTATTACTTACTGATAATAGAAGTATAACACAGTATTCCAAAGTCTTCTTCCCATTCCCTATAGCACCATCTTCATTAGCTATAGTGATGGTCAAATACATTGTTGCTTTTATTACTTCGAGTAAACTGTTTTCTGTTACATCAATTAAGAATAAGAAGAATGCCACACCCACAGCAATGAGCAAAGAGACACCTTGGTGGTGCTGTTCTTCTTTTATCAGTCAGGGGCAGAACAGATGACTGTCCTTTGTTCATCCTAGCTTGATGCCTGGCTTGGTGGCCAAACCTGTTTTATGCCTAGGACATATAAAATAAAATCGAGGCAGTGCAGTGTGGGAGGAAGAAGACAGACAGAGACCTGTGTTTCACCATGTCACACAGTGTGAGCAGGAAAGACTCCCACAGACCTGCCCTCTGTCCCAAAGAACAGGTGGGCCATAGACACACAGAGCCCTGCCACCACCAAGCAGACAGAAACCTGAGGACTGTGCATGTCACCCAGGGGCCCACTAGCAGCGTGGCCAGCCTGCAGCTAGGGCTACCACAATGTGCTAATATGTGATGGTCAGATGGGAAAGAAAGAGAAGTGGACCAGCTTGAGCATTATGAAGAGAGATGGAACTGGAGAGAGGAGTAGCCTGTTGTAAGTGGCCAGCCCTGCCACCTGGGGCCTTGGTGAGATCTCAGCCCATGCTGCCACTGAGGGCCATGTCTGGGTCCATGGCTATGCAGCAGTAGGGGTCAGTGTCAATGTCCAAGGGTCATATTATCACTAGAGAACATGGGGATGTCCCTGGTCACCAGGGACCACGTGGATATCCAGGAGCTGTGCAGAACTGGCCCTGCCCCTCATTGGCTGAGGTGCTGTAGAGAGCTGGCTCCTCCTCTCACCAGCAGCACTCTGAGAGTAGGCCCTGCGCCTTGCCCAGGCAGCACAGTGGAGCTGGCCCTGGTGGTGGTGATGGGAGGGTGACTTGCCCCAAGTTCATGAGTGTGGACGGCCTGAGAATGAGAGCACAAGAAAGCTACCCCCACAGCTCATCTTCTGTGGGTGGCTTGGGTGCAGGGGTGATGTCCTCCTCCCTCACTACCTGTGGCAGTTGGGAGAGCTAGCCCTGCCCCATCATTGGCTGTAGCACTCAGAAAAGCAGGCTCTGTACCTTACCTGAACAGTACAATAGAGCTGGCCTTGATGGCAAAGGCATGGGTAAGCCAGCCCCAGAGTATGAGAACAGGAGAGCTGGCCCAGCCCCTCACAGGCTGCAGCACTTGGGACAGTGGGCCCTACACTTTGACTGTGCAGCACAGTGGAGCTGACTCTGGAGGCATGGGTGCAGGTGAGGGCATGAGAGCAGGAGAACTGACCCTGCCCCCCTGCCAATGGCAGCAGTGAGTGCCCTAGCTGGAACAGTTCTGGATAGCTCACCCTGGTGGTCCAGATAAGGGAGAGCTAGCACACTGACCAGCTCACCTACCACCCAGGTCCAGATCTAGGGCTCTGAGTTGGCCTATCCTAAAATCTGTATCATCTGTGAATGATTGGGAGATGTGAAAAGGCCAGTCCTGCTGATCTAAAGCTGCAGGATCTCCATGACACAGGGCAACAACAGGATAACCAGGAGGGGTCCTGGTATGCATCCAATTTTGATGGTGTCACAGAAGCCAGAAACCTCAAACCAGACCAATGACTGGCTTTTTGTAATGAACATTCTCAAGTGAAGATGTCCAGAAAGATATACTGTGGGACACACTGTGACATACTAAGGCTTCCATGATGAGATGTTTTTTTTCTATGCTTTGTTTGTTTGGTTGTTTGTATATGTGTTTTTTATTTTAGGGGGGGAAGTTGCAAGAGCAAGGGGCAGATATGAGTGGACCAAGAGATGAGCCAGACTACTGAGCATAATGTGAAACTCAGAAAGAATCAACAAAAGTTAAATAAACAAACAAACAAAAAGAATAAGAATGACCTGAAGAGACAGCTCAGGGTTAAGAGCACTTGGTGCTCTACCAGGGTATCTGGGTTCCATTCTCATCACCCACATGGCAAGTAACAACTCTCTGTAACTCCAGCTCCAGGAGATCTGATGCTGTCTTCTGGCATCCACAGGCACCAGACACAAACATGGTGCACAGACCACATTCAGGTGAAACACCCACACACATGAAGAAGAGGGGAGAAGAAGGAAGACTTCTTCACTCATTCCTTCTCTCACACACTTCCTTCCTTTATGGAGACCCACGCTTCTTATCTACATCATCCCTTCCCTTCCTGAGGACTTCTCTTAGTATTTCTTGAAAAGCAAGTAAGACACAGGAAAAGCAGATACCTTCTGTTGTCCTATGCTTAGGGCTCAGCATCTTGGTGAGTCTATGCCCTCCAGCTGTGCCCTTCACTGGTGTCTCTCAACCCTGCCCCCAAAGTGAGACAGAAAGTCTAAAGGGAGATGAACTTGGGTATTTCTCTTCCCTGACATCAGTTAGGCTCGGGTAAAGCTCCAAGTGTTTTAAGGACTGGAACTTAGTTTCCCTTAAGGATGGCTTCAGGGAAGCCTTAAGGAAAACAGAATGCTCTGTGCACAGTTCAAAATGATTCCTTTTCTCTTCCTCCTGCGTAAAGCTAAAGGATTTTTTTCCTTTGAACTATACCTGAGAACCTGGCAAACCTCTTAGAAGTAATGTTTCTAAGAGAAAAGACCCCCAAAAGGCTTCATCTCCTGGGTTTTTTTTTTTTTTAACTTCCAACCTTGCCCACATGTTGATTAGTATAGCTTTAATTCTCCTACCCAGATGTTGGCTCTGGCTGCACACTTCTGATGACACTTAGTATTCAAATGATTTGCCATTCTTGGCGGATTGGTGGATCAAAGAAGAGTTGTTGGTGCTTTGTTTGTTTTGCTTTGTTTCTTGTGAGGATAAAAACCATACACCCATGCTCCTTCCATGCCAAACCTGAAAATGAAAGTCAAATTTTTAGTTTGGATCCATTTTTGCTTAACTATTACCATGAATATTTTTATATTAATTTTCTAAAAAGAAACTTTACAGTTTGAAGCCAGCCTGGTCTACAGAGAAGCCAAGGCTACACAAAGAAACCCTGTCTGGGGGAGAGGGGAGAGGAAAGGAAAGAAAAAGGAAGGGAGGGAGGAGGAAGAAGAAGAGGAGAAGGAGAGTTCTTCTTGGTGTCATGCTGTAGGTTCAGTTCTGTAGCTGAGCAGGCTTGAAAGATTCAGTGTGATGTGCCCTGAGCCCTGCTGCTGGGTGCTGTGGGGGAGCTCAGCCAAGCTCCAAATTCAACATGAATGCAGTGACCTATGATGATGTGCTTGGGGGCTTTTCTAGATCCTTCCCAGAAGAGTCTTTACAAAGATGTAATGCTAGAGACCTTCAGGGACCTCATTGACATAAGCTACAATTGGGAAGAACATTGTCAAAGTTCTAGAAGACATGGAAGAACAGTCTCAAGAGACCTGCCCTCGGCCATGCCACTGGGGTACAGACAGGGAAAGATGCCCAGAGTCCTGCCTGCTGCCATGTGACACAGGCAGCTTGAGGACACACAGAAGCCCACCTGTCACCAAGCCACCTCAGCATAGCACAGGGCAGGTGGAGGACACCCAAAGATCTCCCTGCTGCCACATGATGCAGCAGCCCTGGAGGGAAAAGATACCCAGAAACCTACCCGACACCATGTCACCCAGCAAAGGCCAGGAAAGATGCTCAGAGAGTATAGACACACAGAGGCCCACCTGCCAACTGCACAATGTAGTGCAGGATGGGGAAGGGGTTCAGAGACCTGGCTGCCACCCAGCAGGCTGTAGACACCTGAAGCCCCACTTGCCACCACACCATGCAGGACAGGCAGAGGAGGTCACCCAGAGGTCCGCCAGCTGCAAGGAACACCCACGGCAGGAGACACTACAATCCACAAGTGTGTGGTGGACAGATGGAAGAGAAGAGAAGCAGAACAGTTTGAGCATTGTGAAGACACGGAGGAACTGGAGACATGATGAAGGTGAAGAGGAATAGCCTGTTGTGAGTAGCCAACCCTGTCACCTGAGGCCATGGTGATGTCCCAGCCTGTGGGCTGTCTGAGTCTGTGAGCATGCAGCAACAGGAGTCGGTGTCATTGTCCATGACTCATATTACCATTAGCGACTGTGCATACATCCCTGGTCTGGGCAGTCACCTGAGACCGCATAGATGTTCAAGGGCAGTGCAGAACTGGCCCTGCCCCTCACTGGCTGTGCCATTCAGGAGAGTTGGCCGCACCTCTTACCTGCTGCAGCGCTAAGGAGAGTGGGTTGCACACCTCACCCAGGCAGCACACTAGAGCTTGTCCTAGTCAAGGGGTGGTGAGAGGGGGGTGCACAGGTGAGCCACCCTCATGCCAGAGCTGACCTTGCCACTCGTCTGCCATAAGGTGTAATGGTGAGGACAAGATGCCCTACCCACCCCCTCAACCTTTGCCACCTGTGGCAGTCGGGAGAGTTGGCACCTGGGTCATGAGAGCAGGAGAGCTGACCCCTGTCCCCTGCTGGCAGCTCCGAGGGGTGAGCTAACCAGGGCAGTGCTGGAGAGTTCCCCCTGGTGGTGAAAATATGGAAGAGCAAGGGCACCAAAGTTTTATATAAAAGTACTACAGCTAAAATCACATATTGACCCTCACACAGTAATAGTGGGAATCTTCAAAAACCTCCTCTCATCAATGGACAGGTCATCCAGACAAAAACTAAACAGAAAAATTCAGGAACTAAGTGAAATCATAAAACAAACGGACCTAACAGATTTTTTTTTTTTGGGGGGGGGGTTTCGAGACAGAGTTTCTCTGTATAACAGCCTGGCTGTCCTGGACTCACTTTGTAGACCAGGCTGGCCTCGAACTCACAGAGATCCACCTGCCTCTGCCTCCCGAGTGCTGGGATTAAAGGCATGCACCACCACGCCCGGCCCTAACAGATATTTACAGAAAAAAATATACCTTCTTCTCAGCATGGAACTTCCTCCAAAACTGATTACATATTTGAACACAAAGAAAGTCTTAACAGATTCAAGGAAATTGAAATAATACTCTATATGACCACCATAGATTAAAGCTGGATATCAACAGCAACAGAAACAACAGAAAGTTTACAATTCATGGAAACTGAAAAACTCACTACTAGATGAAAAATGGATCAAGAAAGAATTTTAAAATTTTAGAATTAAATGAAAACACGAAATACACAAACTTATGGGACACAATGAAGGCCACTAAAAAATTGGAGAGATGTTATATTAGTAAATCATGACGCATCTGAAAGGCCTAAAACAAAAAGAAATAAGATCTAAAAGGAACCGATAGCAAGAAATAATCAAACTTTCAATCAATAAAGTAGAAAAAAATACAATGAAACAAAGAGTTGGTTCTTTGAGAAAATCAATAAGATTGACAAATCCTTAGCAAAATTAACTAAAATGAGGGATTAGATCCAAATTAAGAAAATTAGAGATAAAAATGGAGACATAACAACCAACACCAAGGAAATCCAAAAAAAATCATAAAGACATACTCCACAAAATTGAAAAATCTAACAGAAATGGATAATTTTCTTGATACATACCACCTACTAAAGTCAAATCAAGATTTGTCTTCGGTGTCAGGGCTCTAAACGTGTGCTTTTATCAATTTTGAACTGTTAGTATTAATAGAACTTTTGGAGGCAAACTGAAGTCACTTTAAATTATGAGCTGGCTTGTGGGAGTTTGTGGGGGGAAGGTGGAATGTTATGGTTTAAGGAGCTGTGCTGGATGTCAAGGTGTGAAGGTTAATCTTGCTAACTCGATTAGATTCAGAAGCACCTAGGGGATTTGTAAAGCTTACCTCTGGGGGATGACTGTAAGCGCATTTCCAAAGAAAATTAAGTAACAGGGAGAAGACCCACCGGAATGAGATGGCACCATCCATACACTGGGGGCTTAGAAGGAATAAAGAAGACAACAAAGGCAAAGTTCACTGGTGCACCATTCTCTCTCTGCTTCTCAGACGCTGCTCTGCAGGGCTACTTTGCTCTTCCTGCTTCTCGCCATGATGGACTGAAACTTCTTAAGCCAGAGCCAAATGCCTCCTGCCTTCCTTAAGTTGATTATGTGGGGTAACTTACCACCACAACCAACGTCTAACATTTCACAGATATACTAGAGTTCATTCGATGAGGTCTCATTTTCTTCAGAAATATTTTACAAATAATTTTCTATACACATTATTGTTATGAACATCATCTTACCATATGTTTACATACATCTGATATTTCTGTGAATAAATCTTGTTTATGCAGCTAATAGTTTTAAAATGGTATACAAAATATTTAAACTATACTAATGTAAACCAGGCATGGTGGATGGTCCCTCCGACATTCAAAGGACTACTATGAATTCAAGAGAGCCTAGGCTACACAGAAAACACCAGGCCAGCCAGGGCTACTGTGTGAGACCTTATCAAAAATGAAAACAACAAAAACAAACTGTACTAAAGCATTTTTCATGACAAAAAGGTTTTAGAGCTGGATGAGGTGGTCACACCTTTAACTCCAATGGGAGGCAGAGGCAGGCAGAACTCTGTGATTTCTAGGCCAGCCAGATCTACAGAGGGAGTTCTAGGCCAGCCATGACTACATAGAAAGACCATGACTCCAAAAAAAAAAAAGTTTCTAGCACAGAAATATTTTCTATTCCCACAGGAATATGTGAGAGTTCTTGATTCAGCATACTATCACCTGTGCTCAGAATATCAGTTACTTTTTCTGTTGCTATAATAAAACACCACGGCCAAAGTGGCTTATGGGAAGAGTTTCTTTTGGCTTACTGTTCCAGAATGGTAAGAGTCCACTATGGTGGGAGGCATGGCAGCAGGCCAACATGGCCACTGACGCAGAAAGCTGAGAGATCATATCTCCACAACTGCAAGCACAAAGCTGAGATAGCAAACTAGAAACAGAGGGCGATTTTAAACCCTCACATCCCAGTGACATACTGCCTCCAACAAAGCTGGACCCCCCATAACCTCTCCAAGAAATGCCACAAACTAGGGACCAAGTGTACAAATGATTAGGTTTATAGGGGACAGTTCTCATTCAAACCACCACACTCAGTAAAATGTCTTTTTAATCTTTGTCCTTCTCCTCCTCTTCCTTTTTTCCCTCTTCTTCCACCTCTTCCTCTTCTTATGTCTCTTCCTCTTCCTCTACTTTCCCTTCTTTTTGGTGCTGAGAATAAGATCCTGAACCTTACAAATGCTGAGCGAGCACTTTATTAGAGAAACATTCCCCGCCTTCTCTTTACTCTTTGTCTCTTTCACTGCTGGGACAAAAATCCATTAAGTGTTATATAGACTGCAAATAATTCCATATATGCCTATCTTATTTCCTCTGAAAGCACAAAAGAACATCTTTTTTAAAAAATGCTTTTGGAAATGTATACACATTGTAGAGATTATATGTCTTTGCTGAAGAAAAAACAATAGAATCTTCTTCAATTTAAGCACAAAACAAATTTATTAAATTATGTTAATATATTAATACATGATAGTTTACAGAATCATTTGTAGAGTTAGAGAAAGTCACAAGGTTTGGCTTCTGTGCTACAAAACTGGCCTGGGTAGGTCATCTTTTGCCAGCACTACCCACTAAATGCCAGATTAAATTCCTGATTCAGAGTTATCAATGGCAAGGGTGTTTGAAGAAAGTCTTGAATTCAACTTGAGTTGGCTTCTAGATCTTCCATTAGCCCAAGCAAGTCACATAGCCAAGTCTGAAATTGGGGTGGGAATACTATGCCCTCCCATTGGAGGCACCACAAAGCATACAGCAGAAACAGAGGTATAAAGTAACTGACACTGGTACTGTAAAAGTTCACAGGTTAGCCCAGTTTTGAAGGCTGAAAATCCAAGACTTGTGTATCCATGTCTGTTGCATGAAATAGTAATATTTATAATTGATACATAAGATTACTAAGGTGGTAGAGTTATTCCTTAACCGCTATTTATAAATAAACACACAGAGACCTGTTGGAATTTAATATAACCTTAAGCACTGGAGCTGGCCGAATCTGAACCATCTGTTGTCCTGGAACTCACTCTGTAGACCAGGCTGGCCTTGAACTCACAGAGATCCACCTGCCTGCCTCTGCCTCCTGAGTGCTGGGATTAAAGGCTTGTATCACTACACCCACTGCCACGCCCACCGCCACGCTTCTCTGACTGCCAAGCCCATGAACCTTGGCCCTGCCCCTCTTCTTTGCTTAGCCCAGGCTATAGGCAACCTTATTCAACCAATCAGGGAAATGGATTAGCAGGCAAGGTTCGGGACAATGTCCTCATCTCCGATGTCACCATAGTTTATGGGGAGCCAGCAAATAACATTAAAATGCAAAGCAGTAAGATTAACCACACCTGTCTGCTCAGCCTCTCGTGATGAATGGAAAACATGTGTGAGAGGGAGAGCACACACAGTGTGACAGGAAGCCAGAGCAAGGAGAAGAGCCAGTATTGTTCTTTCTATAACAATTCACTGTGGCAGGAAATAACTCACTCCAGACAGGCGTGAATCCCTTTTGAGGGAGATGCTCCAAATGACCAAATTACTTTTCCCCACCTTCCCTGTCAGGGAGCCATTGCCTCTTACATGGTGACACTGGAGCCAGGCTTCTACAATAGCCAAACAAGTGCAAGTTGTATCACGTTGCAGAAAAGGGGATCCTCAGGAAGAGCAAATAACTGGCCTATTAACAACTACCACTAACCAGCCAACTTCTAGCTGAGCAAAATATTCCAACTTAGCTCTTTCCTTGGCTTTCCAAGGAAATTGTGAATAACATTTATATATTCTGTTGCATAGTTTGCTTAATAAGCTGACTATTCAGAGGGAGCATATAAACTTTGTTTGAAGTGGAAAATATTTTAAATGCAAATGATCATTCTTTCAAATTGACATTTCATAAATCTTCCCAAATATCAGCTTAAAGTGAGATTCAGCTAACGGCTGTGCTTTCCTATGTCAGTGAGTATCCAAGAAATCTAAAAGATAAAGGTCAATAAACCACGAACTTTAGGGAAAGATCAGTTTTGTTGTAAAATCAAAACAAGGGAAAAAAGCATTTCCAATGTTTTCATTCTGTCTTAGTGGCTCCTAAATGCCTTTAGAACCTACATTCAAGCAGGAGCACAGATATTATCCACAAAGTCTTTGGAAAGAAACCCTGACTTGAAATGACAAGGAAAGGGAATGTATTGCAAACGGACAAATTAGCATAATTCTGAAATACAGCTGGTGGTAGGCCCTGGGATTTTGCATTAAAGAGTTAGTCTGATCTTTTAATGACCATAAAGTCCCCATCATGTAGGAATGGAAATTTTTGCTAAAACATTAATTTTCAGAATCCTATGCCCCAAGCAGCTGGTATATGACTCCCAACATTCAAATTCCACCACAACTTTATTTGCCCTTGATATGTTGCAATGAACATGTTCACCACAGCTGCATTTAGGAAAAAAATTAGATAATATAATATTAATGAATAATTAAAGATTTATGAAAGTCTCTGGATATTCTCCAAAGAATCACAACGATTTGCTACATTTTTAAGAAATTTAATAAATAAAAACATTTGTAAAAGAAAAATAAATTAAAAAAAACAGTAACACAAGTGACTGCAGCTAATAAAAGATCCATAATTTGGTTGTCAAGTGCAATACCAGTTATAACTCTTCCTGCTGAGAGTAACAGAAACTCAGTTTGTCATAGACAAAGGATTTGATCTTATTGAAACCTTTACTGGGCATTGTGGCAAATGCCTTTAATCTCAACACTCAGGAGGCAGAGGCAGATGGATCTCTGTCAGTTCAAGGCCAACCTGGTTTACAAATCGAGTCTAGAACAGCTAGGGTTCTGCTACACAGAGAAACCCTGTCTCAAAAAAAAAAAAAAAGCCTAAAAAATCTTTTAAAAGTGGGGCCAGGGACATGGCTTGTTGCTCAAGAGCTTCTGAGTTTGGTTCATGTGAGGTGGCTCACAACCACCAGTAAGTCCAGATCAAGGGACTCTAGCACCCTCTTCTGGTCACCACAGGCCACGGGCACCCACACCCACACAGGCACAAACACATGTATAAATAAAAATAAAAACCCT
Organism: Lophiomys imhausi; assembly: GCA_907164525.1. Classification (NCBI taxonomy): domain Eukaryota; kingdom Metazoa; phylum Chordata; class Mammalia; order Rodentia; family Muridae; genus Lophiomys; species Lophiomys imhausi. The sequence goes on along the minus strand of CAJQZJ010032348.1, from coordinate 4,130,770 downwards.
TTTTTAAAGGAAAGAGAAAGAAAATTCCTAAGAAGCCTAGGCATGGTGGTGCACGCTTGTGATCCAAGCTAGTTAGAGGTTGAGGCAGAGAGATCACAGGTTCAAGCCTGTACTATACAATGAGCCCTGAAGAAACAAATAAACAACAAAAAAAGAGGAAATGTAAAGGAAGGGGGTGGAGAGGTTAAGAAGAGGAGTGAGGTAGGGATGGAGGCCAGAGGTTGGAAAACACTCCTACAGAATGTCTTCTGAGCATAACAGAGTCAGTGTGCTCATGAGCCCACAGTAGCTCTAGTTGCCAGCACAAAAGATCAAGTCAGCCAACATTACAGCAAGGAGAGGGAAGGGGCTCATGAGAAGAGGAGAGGAGGGGATAAGAGAAGTGGGGAAAGAGAGGAATGGAAATGGAAAGGGAATGAGAGGGAAAGGGAATCCCTGGAGGGTTCTCAGGACTGATCTGATCCAGGAGCCCAGAATGTCATCAGGGCTTGGGTTCCTCTGTTGCTCTTCTCAACTGTCTTCATTCTTACACCTGCAGCTCCAGCTGGTATTCCAACAAAGAAAGATGGCCTTCCTCAATGGCTTCCACAGGCAAATGGCTCAACTTCTGTAACGTGGCTGCTCCTGATTGGTCAGACCTTGGCCATACGTGCTACCTCTGGAGAAAGGGAGAGGGGCCCAAGCTACAGTCCTCATTGACTGACATTGCTGTGGAAAAATGATTCCCCTACAGAAACTTGGAAAAATAAATGAAATAATAAAATCAAATGAATTCCAGCCATTCCAATCCAAAAATATACACAATGGGTGGCCAAAACTGTCAATGTTGCCTACTGACTTAAAGGCAAAATTGAGGCTGGTGGTGTAGCTCAGAGCTGAGCATTCGCCTAGCATGTGTGAGGCACTGGGTTCGTCTCAGCACAGCAAAAAAGAAAAAAGGAAAGAAAAGTGAAGCAGCCCAAAAACCTGGGGCTCCGATATTGAGAGCTGGATCCTAAACACATCCCGTTGCAGTATCAAACCTTCCCTTTGGGAATGACTGGAAGATCCAGGGGCCTTGGCAAAGGCGAATGTTCTGAGAAACAAACAAAATGCAGCCTCTTTGTGGTCCCCTCTCAAGATAATTTCAAAACTTAGTTAGGTGTGTTGCCTTTCTACGCTCAGATTTAACCATCAGTGTACTGCCATCAACTCAGTATTCTATGCCTAAAATCGTGAACTCATTTTCCACTGAGCTGTTGATGCGTCCAATGTGCTCATCTCTGTGTAACAGATACAAGAGTGCCTACATTTGTTAGTTGTCTGCTTGGGGGAGGGATGCATTCTCAAATACATCTCAGAATAGACAACAATATAGATTTTACATAAAAAAGAATTAAGATATTTGAATTATTGAGCTAGAATTAAGCTATGGGGAAGATCGACACTGTGTACTCAGTATCTTTCTCTAAACCAAGTGAATAAATGTTTTCCAAAGAGAGTTATGGTGTTTTGAATTAAAATGGCCCCCATAGGCTCACATACTTGACTACCTGGTCCTAATTTGGTGGAATTGTTTGGAGAGTATTAGGAGGTGTGGCCTTGTTAGTGGGGGTATGTCACTGGGAGTGGGCTTGAGGTTTTAAAAACCCATATCATTTCCAAGTAGCTCGCTCTCTCTTCTCTCTCTCCTCTCCCTCTGCCTCTCTCTTTTTCTCTCCCTCCCCCCCCCCCTCTGCTCTGCTCCCTCTCTCTACTACTCCAGTACCATGCCTGCCTGCCTGCTGCCATGCTCCCCCCATGATGGTCATGAATGCATCCTCTGAACTATAACCCCCCCCCAAAAAATAAAACCTTCTTCTATAACTTAACTGGGTCATAGAGTCAGATCACAACAATAAAAACAAAGAAAGTAACTAAGACAAGAGTCTATCCTAAACACATCACACTGCAGTATCAAACCCTCCCTGTTTGGGAGTGAGGGGAAGATCCCGGGGCCTTGGCAAAGGCAAATGTTCTGGGAAACAAGCAAAATGCAGCCTCTTTGTGGTCCCCTCTCAAGATAACTTCAAAACTTAGAGTTTTGAAAGAGACTGGAGATAGGACTCAAGTGGTTAAACGCATTTGCTATTTTTGCAGATGATCTAGGTTGGGTTCCCAGCACCCAGCCATCTTCAAATACAGTTCCAGGGTATCTGGGGCCATGTTCTTGTCTCTGTAGGCACAAGGCATGTATAAAGTATACACACATCCATAAAGGCAAAATGTATAGAACTTATATACATAAAATAAAATAATAAATCAGAGAGAGAGATTCTATCCTTATTTCAAACAGACCAATGACTAGACAAGTCTTTAGAGTCACCAGCCTTAAGATTTGTAGAGCACCATTGTGCCTACCTAAAACAGGCCATCGGGAATGCAGAGGCCATGAAATCAGACCCACAGTTTAAACGCTAGGTATGTTCTATGACCATAAGCAAGTGACTTAGACTCTCTGAACCTCATTTTTCTGATCTGTAAATCAAGTTGAAATAGCTCCAACCACAGTGATGTGAGTCATTTTAAATGAGTAACTAACCTGTAATAGGCACTGAATGTTCATTATTAATGTAACTTCATATAATCGCTTTTCATGCTTCTTACTCTGGCATTTCAAATCTGTGCATGGGGATGTCTTTCTAGGGGGTGTTTATGAGTGCATGGAGATCATAGACCAACATTCATATTGCTCTCCTCCTTATTTTTGAGACAGGGTCGCTCACTGATCCCGGATGTCACTGATTGGCTAGACTGGCTAGCCAACAAGTGCCAGCGATCCTCCTGTCTGCATCCTCAGTGGTGGGATTATGGGTATGAGCCATCATACCTGGCTTTTTACATGGGTACAGGGGATATAACTCAGATCTTCATGCTTCCATAGTAAGTACTCTTCCGACTGAGCCGTCTCCCCAGTCCAAATCCTATTTTATTGCCACATAATTAATCCGTAGTTCATCCAACCTAAAAATGTCAATCATCTACCATATATACTTACATAATGAGGACATATGTTTCTGGAATGTGTGTGTGTGTGTGTGTGTGTGTGTATTAATGCTGTAACTAAATTCTTTACCATCAGTTCTGACACTAACTCTCTGAGCTCTAATATTATTCTTCCTTTATGAGGAAACTGAACCCTGGAGAAATTAAGTGACTTACCAAAGGTCACAAAGTTAACAAACATTATTAGATTGAGAGTTTAAACACAAGGAATATGCTTCCAGGGTTCAAACCTGTTCCTTTATCTTTTCTTTGCAAGGATAGGAGGTATCTCACTAGGTTGACCAAGATCCAATCTTGACTCTTGAATCTTAAGCGACTGGGACTGCAGACACACATAGCTGTACCCAGATGCCATCTGCTTTATATATTTGCTGTTCAGAGCAAAGATGACAAATAAGGACAGATTAAAAGACAGAGAAAATAGCTACCAATCCCATCATGTATTTGTAAATACCTACAGCAAAATACCTTTTGCTGCAAACCTCACCCCTTAACAAAGAAGCTTCTTTATACAGTAGATGGCAGTCACAGAGAGACTTAACAGTTTGGGGCATAAGCAACTGTGGAGTGTTCAGTTCATATCACATCCCCTCTCCACCAAGGCTCAGGGTACATCGTAGAAGAGTGGACAGAGGTAAAGGCCATAAGCGGGGAGACCCTGCTGCAAAAGAATATCTTCTAGGCATGACAGGGCCATTGCACTCGAACTCACCACTGTGAGCACAGACCTGCATGGGATCGAGCCAACCAACACTACAACATGGAAAGGGAAGGGCCCCATTGGTCCCAGCCATAGCTGCAGGGCTACTGGCAGCTGATGGCTGCTGGAGAAGGAAGAGTCACTTTACTTCAGGAGTTGGTAGATTTCCCTAGTGGAAGGCACCTACACCCATGTGCATATTGGCAGCAATAATTAGACCCAGTGGGACAGACGAGGAGGAGGAGTTGAGAAGGAGGTATATGAGGTGACCCTGGAAGAGCTAGACGGTGAGGAACAGGGAGTTGATATGATCTAAATACATTGTATTAAAATATGAAGTTATGAAAGAATAAATAAAAGTTATATATATAATTTAAAGAGCATTTATTATATTTTATCATCTAATGCCCCTATGAAGTAGGTGCTACTATCACTGTCACTTCAAACATAAAGAAAATAAAGCTTAAAAATATAAAAGATTGGCCCAAAGTCACATGGGAGGTAAATAGTGAAACTGGGTTTCAACCCTGGGTACCTTGCACTCGTTTTTAATTATAACACTCTCCTGACTCCCTGAGCTTCGAGATAAGTATGGTGATGCTATTGTTATCAATAAACCATGTCTCCATTTAGTCAGATTCCATTCAGAGGACTCTGGCCACTAACACTATTATGTGTTAAAGATAGTCAAGTATAGCCACAGAGGCGAAAGAACCACTAGAAAGCTGCAATGAAGTGCAGTCGGTCTTGACTGCAAAAGCCAACTGCAGGCAAATTTGTGAAGCAAATTAATGTTTCCTCTGGGGTTTCCAAACTCTTTTTCAAACCTCTTTCTCTCATCTCTAAGATTCCCCTCAGTGTTATTGGAAAGGAATATATCCTTTTCAAATTACTATGACTCGATTAAGAACTCAAAATGGGTTAATATAGAAATAACAATGTGAACTCCTCAGAATGCTAATGATGTCAGTAGAAAGTTCAAAGGTGTAATGCTCCAATGAAATATGAATTTCTAACATTCCAATGTGTACCCAAGGACAAAAACTCTTTGCCACCCAGAACAAAACTGTGGAGAAAGTGGAACTTTGGGAGAACTTTTGGTTTAAAACATTAAAATGTATGCAGAACTCCTTGTCTGATGTCAAAGTGTTATTCAGATCTCCAATTGCTTTGAGCATTGTTGACTGCAACACACTTCTTTCTCTTAGGGGGGCTCCACTCCTGTTCACAGTTCTCCTTACCATTATCCCATGACTCTGACATCTCCAACATCTTGGAGTCTCTAAGGTAATCCTGGCTTCACCTTCCCAGCTTCACACTATGGCCTCTCTAGGTCTCCAGAGACACCTCTGACATATGCTTGTCCTCAGTGACTTTCTTTAGCCATGGAGAGAGATTCTATTACCTGTTCCTTCTATCATTGACTCTAAAGCCAGAAACACATGGGCAAATCTGGCAAGTTCTGCTGCTTCCTGAGGCTGAGAACACGGCCCCCTCATTCAATTACATCTTCACCAGCTTTCTGTTTTCAGTGGTTTCCTTCACTGCCTAAGCTTGGCTGTCCTGAAATTCTCTCTGTAGGTCAGGTTGGCCTCAAACTTAGAGATCTGCTTGCCTTTGTCTCCAGAGTGCTGAAATCAAAGGCATGTACCTAAACCTAACCTAACCTGAACCTAAGCTGTTCTTTAATTCCCTTTCACAAATTGGAAGTTTAGGTGGGTGGGTCCTGCCCTGAGGTCACCACTCCCTTTATTCCATCTAACATCAGACTTTCCTTTAATCTGTTTATCTCCTTGACCACAGGACTTAGCTCCATTCCACCTCCTGGTGCCTCTTTTCTACTTGTACTGTACATTTTGTGTTTTTCCTTGCTCAGCTTGTTCCTTTTCATTATAGATCTTCATAAGAGTAAACACGAGTACTAGGCTGTTTCAAAATGTCCTCTGTCAAAGCTGTTAATCCATAACTCTTCAATTTAGCCTCAGGCAGACTTTATGGACAAGAACAGAAAGCAGCTAAATTCTTTGCTAAAATATCACAAGAGCAGGCTCTTGGCCACATACTGATAATATTCTTCTCCTCTGAAACCTCTTGGGCTAGACCCCCACCGTTTAAATCAACCTCAGCACCACTGTCTTCCATGTTCCTGCTAGGATGGCCCATTAAGCTCCACTTACAACATTCAACTGCTTTTCTAATCCAAAATCACTAACTCCCACATTCCTCCAAACAAAAGCATGATCAGACCTATCAAAGCAATACCTCAGTCCTTGGTAGCAATTTCTGTCTTAGTTCAGATTTCTATTGCTGAAGAGACACACGACCATGTAAACTCTTATAAAGAAAAACATTTAATTGGGGCTGGATTACAGTTTCAGAGGTTTAGTCTAATATTATCGTGTTTGGAAGTAGGGCAGCATACAGGTAGACATGATGCTGGAGAAAGAGCTGGAAGTTCTAAATACAGATTGGAAGAGACTGAGCCACTAGGTCTTGCTTGAGCATCTGAGACCTCAAATCCCATTCCCACAGAGACACACTTCCTTCAACAAGCCACACCTACTCCAACAAGACCATACCTCCTAATAGTGCCACTCCCTTTGGGAGCCATTTTTATTTAAACCCAACACAGGAAAGGACACAGATCTGTATTTCAGAAAGGATCACTGTTACGATGAGGAGAATCAATTGATGGAAGGAGACTAGACAGCAGGTCACTGTAGTGCTGTGGACAAGAAATAAAGGCAAAGGGGACTTGGAGGGTGGACATGGGAGAAGGAAGCTGGAGAGGTTCAAGTTCCTGGTGTGAGCATCTAGATAACAGTGATGTTATTTACCAGAATGAACAACATGGAAGGAGGAACAACAATGGTTAAGAAAGGGGAGGGAAATAATGAAACTAAAGATATACAGTCTTGGGATGAAGAGATGGTTCAGTCAGTAAAGTGCTCACTGTACAGCATAAGGACCTGAGTCTGATCCCCAGAACAGGAGTCAAAAGGCCAGGTGTGGTGTGACACATTTGTGTTCCCAGTGCTGGGGAGGCAGACACATTGTCCTAGTCACTGTTCTATTGCTGTGAAGAGGCACTGTGACCAAAGCAACTCTTAGAATAGAAAGCATTTAATTGGGGCTGGCTTGCAGTCTCAAAGGTTGGTCCATTAGCATCTTATCAGGGAGCATGGCAGCATGCAAACACACATGGGCTGGAGAGTTAGCTGAGAGTTCTACATCCTGATCTGACAGATAGAGATGCTGGGCCTGACTTGGGCTTTTGAGACCTTAAATCCCAGCTCCAATGACATACTTCCTCCAACAAGGTCAAACCTCCTAATCTAATCCTTTTCAAATAGTGCCACACCCTGATGACTAAACATTCAAATATATGAGCCTGTGGGGGCCATACTTATTCAAACCACCACACATGTGTATTCTTGGAGCTCACTAGCCATCCAGGCCAGTGAGACACCCTGTCTCAATAAGCAAGGTGGACAGCACCTGAGGAATGACACTTGAGGTTGACATCTGACCCCTACAGGCACACACACACACCACACACACATGCAAGAGGTATAATCTTACTACTTGTAATCTAAAATATGCACACTAGGTATTACTTCCCAAAACTTAATAAATCTGATAATATGAAATATTAGACACATGGATGGTGGGATACAATCAATGCAATCATGGAAGACTTCTTGAAAGTCTGTAAACGCAGTGATGACAACACTTCAGGTACCTCACCTGAAGAGATGCTTATGTATGTGCTGAAAGGCATCTTGCAGGAGGATCTTTACTGAATGTTTCTGATAATGAAAAAAAAGAGAGACAGACATTCCCTTGGTGCAAAATGTTAAATAACCATAATATATTCCTATAGTGGAATACTCTACATAAATTAAAATAAATTAATTATATATGTATATATTAAGATGTATGACTCTCAAAAACACAATTTCAAGTGATTAAAACAAGATGCAAAAGTATACAAATTCCAAACTGTGTACTTTTTAAATGAAAGGCATGGCTGTTTACATCCTATTTGTGGCACATACAGATGTCTAAAAGTACAAATGCATACACAGGAATAATGCACACCAACCTCAGAATGATCATCATCTTTGAGAAGACGGAGGGTGAGAGAGAAAGTAGGAGGAATGGTGCTTCATCTCTTCTGTATTCATATCTACACAGCAAAATCTAAATTTTAAAGAGGAAGAAGTAGAGGAAGCATTCATTTGACAAGCTATAAAAAGAACACCTCTCATTTTAAAACCAGTTTACTGAGTTACATTTACATACCACAAGATTCAGCCTTTTTACATATACGGTTTGATGAGTGTTAGCAAACAAGTACAGTTGTGTAACCACTAGTATAATTGAAAAGCACTTCTACTGCCCAGAAAAGTTCCCTCACACCCCTCTGTGGGCAATCGCCCTTCCTCATCACTAGCACCCCTTTGTGGTCATCTTTCTCTGTAGTTTCTAATCCCACTGAAGCACCTCCACAATGCCACCTAAATGAACTAATACAGCATGTAGCCTATTGGGTCTGACGTGTCACTTAACACAGTGCTTTTGAGACTCATCAACATGCTTACACGTTGTCCTAGTTAGAGTTTTTATTGCTATGATGAAACACCATAACCAAAAAGCAAATTGGGAAGGAAAGGGCTTACATTTCCAAGCTGTAGTCCATCCTTGAAGGAAGTCAGGACAGGAACTCAAACAGGGCAGGAACCTGGAGGCAGGAGCTGATGCAGAGGCCATGGAGGAGTGCTGCTTACTGGCCTGTACTAGATGACTTGCTCAGCCTGCTTTCTTATAGAACCCAGGACCACCTGTCCAGGGGTGGCACCACCCATAATAGGCTGGGCCATCTCCCATCAATCACTGATTAAGAACATGCCCTACAGGCTTGCCTACAACCCCAGATTATGGAGGCATTTTCTTAATTGAGGTCCCTCCTCTGATGACTTCAGCTAGTGTCAAGTTGACATAAAACCATCCAGCACATATGTATTCATCATTTACACCTGTTTTTTTTACTTAGTAGTATTCCATTATATAGAGGCACAACAATGTGCTTCTTTTTTTACCCACTGTTGGACATTTGAGTTGTTTCTTAGTTCCTACTATTATAAATAAAACCATGATAGTGAGATATGGTGGTTTAAGTCTGTAATTCCAACACTCTGGAGACTGAGACAAGATAACTGGAAGTTCAAGGTCAGAAATCATACAAGTGCAACAAATGCAGAAAAAAACATTTGTCAAAGTTCAATACCTCTTCATGATAAAAGCCCTGAAGAAAATAAAAATAGGAAAAACATACCTCAACATAATAAAGACTATACATGACAAAGGTATACCAACATTATTCTGAATGGAAGAACAACTTAAAACATTCCCTCTAAAATCAGGAACAAGACAAAAGTGTCCACTCTATTCAGTCTTATTCAATATAGTGTTCTAGTTCTCAGCTAGAAAAATAAGCCAAGAAAAAATAAATGAAAGGTCTACAAATAGGAAAGGAAGTCAAACAATTTCTATTTGCATTACCCTATATTGGAATAGGGTCTTCATATGTACAGTTAAATTAAGGGTCTTGAGACAAAAAGATTATCTAGGAGTAGCCAGGCGGGTGATCAATAAAATCATATGGATCTTTTAAGATCAGTAGGAAATCTACCACATGCAGAGGGAAAGGCAAGAAGAGTAGGGAACAATGTAATATTTGAAGATGCTGGCCTTGAAGGGTGAAATGCTGTGGCCACAAACCAATGAGCAACAGTGGCCACTAGATATGAGAAGAGTCAAAGAACTGATTCTCCCCTGAAAGAATACATGCTCCCCTTGAAAGAGCATAGCCCAGTCAACATCCTGATTTTAGTGCAATAACACTGAATCTCAACATCTAATTTCCAGAAATATGATAAATAAATTCATTGTGGTAAGCCATAGAGTGTGGAATTTTATTACAGCAGCTACAAAGATGTACTATGAACCCCCATGAATTCTACTAAATGGCAGTCATGGTGCCCACCTATATCCCTCTATACCTTGTACTCCCTCAAGGGTTCATGGGTTGAAATTTAATCCTCACTGTGAGGTATTAAGAGTGGAAGATTAATCCAACATAGGTATTTAGAGATGGGGGCCTTTGGGGAGTAATTAGTATTAAAAAAGCTATGGGGTCAGTCCTCATGAAATGCTGGTGGTTTCATAAGAGAGAGACCAAGGAAGATACAGGCATGCTCCCTGTCTCTTCGCATGTGCTGCTCTGTACCACCTTGAGATTCTGTGGGCAAGAAGGCCACTGCCAGGAGCACAGGGAGGAAGCTCTGTGAGTAAAGCACTTGCTATGCAAGCCAGGATCTCCAGATTCATGCTGTGAATTCACACTGTGAATCTGAATCACCAGAACCTGCACAAAAACTGGATGCCGTAGCACTTATCCATGACACCAGCACACCATGACTTGGAGATCAGAGCAGACAAGGAGCATTGCCGGAGGTTCCCCAGCCAGCTAGTCTGCTATACTCAGCATTGAACAAGAGTGACCCTGTCTCAGACAAGGTGAAAGGCGAGGACCAACACCTGACGTTGTTTCTCCACAAACACACTCATACACCCACACTCATGTTCATGAATACACACACAAACATTATCCACATGCCCCAGAAAAGGAAGCCATTGCCAAGTGCTGGACCTGTCCTTCAGAACTGAACCAGAAGTCAAAATAAACCACTTTTCAACATACCAAATCTATGGCATTTGGGTTACTAACAGAAAAAGAACTAATATACCTTGCTGTGTTTTAAGAAAGATTTATTGGGGCTGGAGAGATAGCTCAGTGGTTAAGAGCACTGGCTAAATCCCAGCACCCAAATGGCAGTTCAAAACTGTAATGGCTGGGCATGGTGGCGCCTGCCTTTAATCCCAGTACTCAAGAGGCAGAGACATGAAGATCTCTGTGAGTTCAAGGCTAGCCTGGTCTTCAGAGTGAGTCTAAGATAGTTGGGGCTACACAGGAAAACCTTGTCTTGGGGGGAAAAAAAGGTTTATTGCCAGGAAGGATGGAGCATTTCTTTTTTTTTTTTCTTTTTTTTTTTTTTTTTGAGACAGGGTTTCTCTGCGTAGCCTGGTTGTCCTGGGAACTCTCTTTGTAGACCAGGCTGGCCTTGAACTCACAGAGATCCACCAATCTCTGCCTCCTGAGTGCTGGAACTAAAGGTGTGTACTAACATACTCAGCTATGGCTTTAATCACATCATTCAGGAGCCAGAGGCCGATGGGTCTCCGAGGGCTCAATACCAACCCGATCTACAGAGCAGGTTCCTTGTAAGCGAGGGTTACATAGGGAGACCATATCTGAACGAATAAAGGAAGGAAAAAATTTTATTGTGATTTATAAATATTCACAAAGCATACTAATAACATAAATCAGCAAAGAGATGGCTCAGCAGTCAGGAGCACACCCTGCTCGTGAAGAGTACCCAGATCCAGGTTCCAGCACCCGTGTCGGGTGCTTCATAACCACCTACAACTTCAGCTCCAGGGGATCTGATGCTCTCTCTCTTCTGGCTTCCTCTGGCACACAGAAACGCACACACGCATACACACACAATTAAAACCAAATATTTTTAAAATATAGTAAATCAGTTAAAATGGTATAAAGACAAAAACATACATGGTAGAACCAACAGCAATCATACAAATACATCAGGCCCTCCATGTCCATGGGTTTTCCATCTATAGATTCAGTTAATCATAGAACAGGAACATTTGGGGGGAAATTTGCATCGGTAGTAAATATGGCCAGACATTTGTTTCTTGTCACTATTCCCTTCCAATACAGTATAACAACAATTCACATATCTTTTAAACTGTATCATTACTAACCTAGAACTAATTTAAAGTCTATCTAAGCTGTACATATATTATATGCAAATACCAATATATGAGTTGAACACCCATAGATTGTGATATCCAAGACATGTCTTGGAACCAACTCCCCATATATAGTTTTAACAGAGCCACACCTTATAGGGATTACTATAGAGCAGTTATTGAACACTTGGTAGGTCGATTGAGAAACCAGTACTTATTTTCTGAGCATTAATCAAGGCCTTACATAAATACACTAAAACAGATTTTGGAATTAAGGCAAGTCAGCAGTGAGCTCTATATCTAGAGGGTATTTGGTCAAGTTTTAATATGTTATCAACCCATATATAGGGGATATACTTAGAACATTTCATGCCATGATTCAATTGCAAATTTGGCTTTAAAGCTAACAGCCAATATATAAGGAGTTGTTACTGGTTAGTTTTTATCAACTTGACATAAACTGGAGTCACCCAGGAGGAAGTAATTTTAATTGAGTAATTGCTTCCATCAAATTGGTCTGACATGTCTATAATGGGACATTTTGTTGATTAGTAATTGATAGGGAAGGGCCAAGGCCCTGTACGCTGTGTTATTCCTGGACAAGTGGTCCTGGATTGTAGAAGAGAGCAAGCTGAACAAGCCATGGGAGCAAGCCACGTGACCGTGTTCCTCCACAAATCTCTGCTTCAATTCTTGCCTTGAATCCCTGTTTTGGTCTCCCTGGATGAAGGGCTGTAAGTGGCAAGCCAAATAAACTTTGGTCCCCAAATAGTTTTTGGTAAGGATTTCATCACAGCAACAGAGAGACAAAATAGAATAGATGTCTTCTTACTTACAAAACCTAGAGGGCTTTAGTTAAAAACAACCCAAACCTACAGAAACAGAAAACACAGGTGAAATTTCTCCAATGAGTGCTGCTGCCTAGGCCACTGTGGGGTAGGTGGCAGTAGTTACCCATAGGATTTTAATAGCCTCCGTGTAAATGTTTATTAGATTGCTTACTATAATATGGGTTGTTAACATATTAAAACTGGGAAAACACAAGTTCTATAGAGTGAAGACAATGTCAACTAAACTCACTGCTGACTTGCCTTAAGTCTAAAATCTATTTTAGTGTATTTATGTAAGGCCTTGATTAATGCTCAGAAAGTAAGTACTGGTTTCTCAATAGACCTACCAAGTATTCAATTTAGTGCTGTGTAGTAATCCCTATAAAAGGCGGATCTACTGAAAGCAGATTTTGCAAGGAGTGAAATACTTGTAGTGTTTCTGTTGTTAATGAGAGGCTTAGATGACTACTGAGGAGACACACCTTTTTTATGGAGGGGGAAATCTCTCAGCTTTTGTCTTTTCAAGGAAAAAAATTCAGTGGAGACACACAGTTTAAGCAGATTATTTATCAAAGCAAGCATAGTTTCCAAAGAGTGAGCTGTTCCAAAAAGAAGGGAGCATCACAGTAGATTCTGCATTATAATTTTGTTAAATCTTACATCTATGAAGTGAGCGTCATACTAATAGAGTAGGGTGAGCCTTTTTCCTTCCCAATAATGGTGGATCAGATCACATTTTAAGCATTTTTCTTCTCAAGATCCTCTAGAAAAGCTTATAATGGAGGCCAAAGTCACAATAAAAATGATATTATGGTGAAATCATGCTCTTGGAGGATGCAGAGCCTTTACTAGTGCACAGGTGGGCAAATATTCCTGTGCCTTAGCTTTTGATTCGGTGTGAGCAACCTATCTTCAGCCCCAAGGACAGTTAACCATAAAAAGCACTCTCTGACTGGCAGCTGACACAGCTGCACAGAAAAACCTACACAGATAAGCCACATATCTGGTTTCCTTTTGAGATTACCCAAGATTCCATGATTGATCATATAACTGTCCTTTGGTTAAGACATTTTCTTCCTCCACAGTTAAAACATCTTGTTGATTTTTTTTGTTGTTGCTCTTTGTTTTTTTGATTGAGACTTTATCATAAAAGCTGGGGCCCGGAGGTGGTGGCACAAGCCTTTAATCCCAGCACTCGGGAGACAAAGGCAGGTGGATCTCTTGAGTCCGAGGCCAGCCTGGTCTGCAAAGTGAGTTCCAGGACAGCCAGGGCTGTTACACAGTAAAACCCTGTGTCGAAAAAAAAAATTGGGGGACAGAGTTTTACAATAGCTTATCCAATAGTACAAAAAGAAGCAGGACTTGGGCTGTCTGCAAAGATACAATTCTCTCTGTGCTTCAGCTCCTGTGTATCTTCTACCCACCAGTTCCATCCCTGTACCCCAAAGAGAGAAACAGCTCAACTCGTTGACCGATAGAAAGGAATCCTCTTGGTTTTTTAATCCATTCCTCAGATGAGGGACATCTGGGTTGTTTCCGGTTTCTAGCGATTACAAACAAGGCTGCTATGAACATAGATGAGGAAACTTCCTTGTGATTTGGTGAGGAATCATTAGGATGTATACCCAGAAGTGGTATGGCTGGCAGAGCTATTCCAAGTTTTCTAAGATATCACCAGACTGACCTCCATAGTGGTTGCACAAGCCTGCACTCCCACCAGCAATGGAGGAGGGTTCCCCTGTCTCCACAACCTCGCCAGCATGTGCTGTCATTTGTGCTTTTGGTCTCAGCCATTCTGGCAGGTGTGAGATGGAATCTCAGAGTCGTCTTGAATTGCATTTCTCTGATGATTAAGGATACTGAACATTTCTTCAAGTGTCTCTCAGCCATTAGGGATTCCTCCTTTGTGAATTCTCTGTTTAGCTCTGTTCCCCATTTTTTGACTGGACTATTTGGTTTCTTGGCATTTAATTTCTTGAGTTCTTTGTAAATTTTGGATATTAGATGTGATACATCTACACAGTAGAATACTACTCAGCCATCAGAAACAACGAACTCATGCAATTTGCAGCCAAATGGATGGAATTAGAGAAGCTCATCCTGAGTGAGCTAACCCAGACTCAGAAGGATGCACATGACATCTATTCACTTGTAATCGGATTTTAGCCATATAGTATAGGATATCTATAGTACAACCAATGCACCAAATGGAACAGGAACATAGACTTTTTTTCCTGTCAATGAGACACTTTGCCCTAGTGGTGCTGCCTTGTAGGTCTCCAGTGTATGAGGAGGCTCTTGGCCTTCATATGACTGCTGAACTGGGGGGGGGGGGGGTTATGTAGGGACACTCCACTCCAGAGGAGTGGGATGGAAGGGTTAGGGGGTAGAGGATGGGAGGGCAGGACTGGGAGGGGTGGAAAGAGGACACTATGATGGAGATTTAACCTGAAGCAATAAATAAATATTTAAGAAAAAGAAAGGAATCCTCCTACGAGGGTCCGAAAGACTCCAAGATAGCATCAAGTTGTATCTTTGGAGCACAGAGCGCATAAGCTCGATGAAAAGGAAAAGGAAACGTAAGGAAAAAGGGAAAATACTGCATTTCATTCTGTTATCACAGAGCAAGTAGCTTCTGCGATGAGCGACGCAGCTCTGGCCATTCTCAACAAAGTGAAGCTTGTGGTCCCTCCAGAACCTTGGTGAGGGGGAGGGGAACCGAGACTCCCCCGACTCCCAAAACCACATCCACATACCAGCTTTCCTAACTGGCGGAGGCCCTCAGCTCCGAGGGAGCAGGGCCGCTAGGTGTCACCCGAGGCCCCGCCCCCAGGGATCACTAGTAGTTCCGGGTTGTCCGCCGGGGCTCCGCTCTAGGCCAAGCTTCCGCCTCTCGTCTGCTCTGTGGAGCTGGGAGCCGGCAGGGGGCGGGCCTTACGTACCCGCGAGGGCCGACTGAGGAGCAGGTAAGGCATGTGGGCTGTTGGGGTCACAGCAGAGGGCGGTGGCGGTGCAGGCGGACGCGGGTCTCTAGCGTGGTGGAATTGCCAGATCCAGACTAGTCCGTTAGGGCCCCTCCAGGACGTTCTACGTGTACCCCACAAACACCCTGGCGTTCTCCTGCGTCCTGTGGGGAATTGAACAAACCAAGAATTCACTTCCTCTCCCAGTTAGCCCGCCCTCAGCACTGTAGTTTTGTATGGGAGATGCAGACGATGTTTGCTGCTAGTTTTTTTTTTTTTTTTAATGCAATTAAGATGGTACTTGGGAAAACGTTTGAAATTGCTACGGCTTCCATCACTGGAGCAGTGATCGAATCAGACAGCGGGGAGTACGAGTTGTTAGCTACTCAGTGGCGTTCATGCCGTGTGACCCAGTAAAAAATTGGTACCACTCCTTAAATGCCAAATACCAAGAGCAGGTTGTTTCTTGGTAACAGCACATGTGCATTCCTTAGGTCGTGATTGGTCAGGCACCACGCCTTCAGCTTTTTGCACGTCAGTCTCACAATTCAGAGAGACTATATGACTGTCTTCATTTACTTGGCAAGAGAATACAGGCAAATACAAATGATTTACAGATTCAAACAGCAGAGTCAGTCGGCATTAACGCCACACTTTTTTGCCTTTCAGAAAGAAGGGGCAAACCCAACCCAAAGCTAGTTACTGAGCTAGAGGCTCAAATCTAGAGGCAGGAGAGACGGCTCGGTGGGTCAAGTGTTTACCATGCAAGCAGGCATGGGTACTTGAGTTCGATCCCCAATATCCACTTTAAAAAAAGAAAAACGCTGGAGCGGAGACATTTGCTGGGGAGGCTGAGGTAGGAGGATCCCCTGGACTCATTCCTCAGCCAGTCTAGCCCAATCCATGAGCTTCAGGTACAATGAAAGCTCTTGACTCAAATAATAAGGTGGACAGCAATTGGACACCTGATATTGACACACACAACACACACGTTTAACTGTAAACACTCTAAATAAATAAACCAGATCCATCAAAAAGATAAAACTTGCCTTTTTATGCCAAAAAAAATAGAGGAATTCTGAATTTTCAAATGGCTTAATGTGTTTTGCTTGACGTATTTAAGTAATTTGGATTTGCTTCTCGTTTTAAACAGTTATTTTCTCCATAACACTATTTTCCTTTCATTCACATTTAAAGAAACATGAGATTTTCAAAAGGACTAATTTGTGGGGCTGGCAAGATGGCTCAGTAGTGGTAGTGCACATTGCTCTTGCAGAGGACCAAGTTGGGTTCCTAGTACCTATGTCAGTCAGTTCAAGGCGCCTATAACACCATTATAGAGCAGGAGATCTCAACCATGGGTCTCATATCAGATATCCTGCATATCAGATATTTAATTATGATTCATAACAGTAGCAAAAGTACAGTTATGAAGTTGCAGTGAAATAATTTTAGGCTTGGGAGGGGTCACTCAACATGAGGAACCGTATTAAAGGACCACATCATTAGGAAGGCCGAGAACCACTGTTCTGGGGTACCAGCACCATCTTGCCTCCTCAGGCAATGCACTCACATGCACATATTCATACACACCCACCTACACATAAATTTTTTTAATATTTAAATTTTTAACACTACAGCATAACTCCTAGAATAATTTTATGCGAATTAAAATCCAATTGAGATATAAATTATTTGACTTAATGTCAGTTTAAAAAGTTGTATTTTTTCATAAAATTGAAATCCTTTAAGGAAGCATACTAAGATCTTCAAAAGTCCTAAGTTTTTTATTTTACATGTATTTGTGTGTGCACAGGCATGCAGAGATTTGAAGACATCTTGGGGAGTCAGTTGATTGCAGATCGCAAGCACCTAAGCTGCTAAGCAATCACCCTAATTTGTTTTTTTGTTTGTTTGTTTGAGATAGGGTTTCTCTGTGTAATAGAGCCCTAGATGTCCTGGGATTTGCTTTGTAGAACAGACTGGCCTCAAATTCATAGAAATCCACCTGCCTCTGCCTCCCAAGTGCTGGGATTAAAGGCGTGCACCACCATGCCCAGCCAGCCTAATTTTTTCTTTCCTTTTTATTTAAAGTTAGAGAGGGGGAAATGTATCAATGTATCAGTCATAGGACCAGGACTTACAGAAAGCAATCTTTTTTAGCCTGTGTTTTTATTTTGAGGCATGGTCTCACCATGTGGCCCTGGCTAGCCTAAAAGTCTACATAGAACAGGCTAGTCTTGAACTCACAGAGATTCGCCTGCCTATGCTTCAGAGTGCTACATTTCAGGGTCACACCTAACCTCTGCTGGTTTATTTGTACTTTTAAATTTTTATTTTTACTTTATATGCATTGGTGTTTGCATATTTACAGACAGTTTTGAGCTGCCATGTGGGTGCTGGGAATTGAACCTTGGTCCTCTGGAAGAGCAGCCAGTGAGTGCTCTTAGCCACTGAGCCATCTCTCCAGCCCCTGTTTCTTTTTACTTTAAGTTTAAGATGGCTGATTTGATAAAGACACTGCAGTCAAGCCTGATGACCTGTGTTCAATAGCAGGGACCCATATGATGGCAGAACCATTAATTGTCCTCTTATCTCCGTGTGTGTATTGTAGCACATGTGTGCCCACACACATACACCATATCACAAAATAAATGAATGCAATGGGGGGTGGGAAGGTGTTCAAGGGTTTCTCTTTGTAGTCCTGGTTATCCTGGAATTCTCTCTGTAGACCAGGCTGGCCTTGAGGAACTCACAGAGATCCTCTTGCCTCTGCTTCCCAAGTGCTGGGATTAAAATCCTACTCCACCACTGCCCAGCTAATGAATGCAATTTTTAAAGGTTTTTTTAATTATTATTCTTTGTTCTTAAAAAAAATTTAAACCAGGTTCCTCTGTCATTTCCTTTGATGTGTGCTTGTGCTGTGGAAGGAAACCAAAGTGGTCCTGGATCGGGGCTGAATCAGGGACTTGGGGCTGAAGAGGGTTTTCTCTTTCTTTGTCATACTTTGTCATTTTAAGGCTTGGGTTTTGTGGTCTGTGTTACCATGGATTCTAATGTGATCTTGTTACTGATTATATATCCCACCTGTCCGCTACATCACAAAGTGAGCGTGGGCCTTGACGTCCTGTGATGGCTTTGGCTGCTTCTGGAGAGTCCCTTCCTCTCCTCCCTGCTTGTCAGGTTACCATGGTTCAGGTTACCCCCACTCTCATCCGGCTCTGTGAATGAGGGTATCACTTCAGGGAGGTACAGGTGTAACTGTGAGCTTGTGCACCAGCTCTCTCAAGTGAGGACAAGGAGTCAACAAACGAGCAGTGTCTGTGTGGAGTGCATTAACATCAGGCTTTCAAAGAAGTTTAGGGTTGTTCCTTTTTTTTTTTTTTTTTTTTTTTGGTTTTTCGAGACAGGGTTTCTCTGTTTAACAGCTCTGGCTGTCCTGGACTCGCTTTGTAGACCAGGCTGGCCTCGAACTCGCAAAGATCCGCCTGCCTCTGCCTCCCAAGTGCTGGGATTAAAGGCGTGAGCCACCACCGCCCAGCTTGGGTTGTTCCTTTTTTGAGTTACCATTTCCTGAGTACCACTGCCCTACTTTCTTCTCACAGTATCCCTGCAACCTTTCTTCTCACGGGAAAGGTAAAGTCAAATTTAGACAAAGTTCAGAATAGACCAAATGGCAGAGCCGGGAATGCCAAGCCGGGCTTCATCCTGTAGCCTCTATTTAAAAATAAAATGAGTAGGAATTCAAGATGTATTTTCCTTTACATGCTGTGGCAGATGATAGTCCCCAGCCTGCTTTTAAGTATCTCTGGAAATTTTATGTAATTACAGTGGAAATCTGTTATACCACTTAAGCAAAAGAAGGCAAAGTGAATAGAGAAACAATTGTTTTAAACTTGTGTTTGGAAAAAGAGTCAAGTTTGTTTTTGTTTGGGGGATTGTTTGTTTTTAAGCATACATAGAAATGTTGCTGCTTCTGAAGACTTCTGGACATCTGAAAGGGTTATGTTATTTTCTGCTTAGATGTAAACTGATATGACGGTTTTCCCTGATAAAAATGAAACCCTCATTCTGATACCACCAGCCCGCACCGGTCTGCATCCCACATGGTCAATCAAGAGTTGGCAGAGCAGTGTGTAAAAAAGAAAGAGCAAAGAAAGCAGAGCCGCAGACAAGGTTGAATGAGACTGTGATTCTCACTCTTCTCCCTGGCTAGCCTTTGGGTGGCGCTGCTGGCCCTAGATCATCTAGTTGGCATTCAAAGTAATGCTGGTTTGACACTGGATACTCTACAGTTGGTTTTAGGTCCACCTGTTCTGTTTATGGATGTTGAAAGAGCATGAAAACTTTCTTCAAACAAATTGAGTTTATTTTCTTGCAAGCACTATTTTGAAGTTGATCAGGTGTCCTAGCCTTGTCTTTTAGCAGGTGTGTGGGAACCTCTTCTCTGCAGGTGAAAGTTTTATTGGCATTCTTATTTCCTCCCACACTCTCCTAGCATTTCTATTTTTGAAGTATTAGTTTGATGGAACCAGACTTTGCTTTGCAAGGGTAATGTGCAGAACTCTGAAGAGCTGTTTTATTTGAGCACCCTTCTCCTTGGGAAGTTTGATATAATTTTCCCATTAATGGTTTTTTTTCAAGATAGATTTATGTCTTTTTTTTTTTTAATGTTTAAAAGCTAGCTCCTCATCTCAACCAAACTATCCCCCAGATAGTCTTTTAGCCAGCAAGGATTCTCATCTTGGTGTGAAATTTTCACATTAATTGGCATATTCTGCCAACAATAGCCCATACATCTGACCTAGAATGAGATGGCATAGTTATGCTACCAGAAGCATTCTTTTTGGTGGTGGTGATAAATATTTTTTACATTTTTTTAGGGGGGAGGTTTCAAGACATGGTGTCACTGTATAGTCATGGCTGTCCTGGAACTCTGTAGACCAAGCTGGCCTTGGACTCAGAGCTCTGCTTGTCTCTGCCTCCTGAGTGCTGGGATTAAAGGTGTGCGCCACCACCACCAGGCATGTTTATTACTTTTCAGTCTGTGTGTCTGTGTGCCTATGTCTCCAAGTCTGTGTGAATCCATGCCATTTGTGTGTGGTGCCCACAGAGGCCAGAAGAAGGCATCAGAGACCTTGGAGGTGGGTTCCAGGCAGTTGTAAACTGACCCACACGGTGCTGTGAACTGAACTGTCTCTGCAGAGCAGCAAGCGCTCTTTACTGCTGGGCTATCTGTCTGTACCCCCAGAAGCATTCTTGATTTTTACATGTCCATCATGTGGTTTTTATATCTGTTATCTATAGTTTTTAATGCCCCAGCTATCACTCTCACATCTGTTTCAACATTCTGTACCTCTGAAGAAAAAGTTGCCATTGAGCTAGTTTGCATTAAGGCTGATAAATAGCATCATAATTCCTAGGTGACTTTTGTTCATGAATAACAAATCTTTGAGCTGATGATCCTTATTTGAGCTGTTGAATTTTGTTTCTATAGTACTACTGTCTGTTTTTCCCAAATGGCTTTCAGTTGCTAGGCAGAAGTCAATCCAGTAACCTAGAGGCCAAATGACCTCATAACTCATTAGCAGTTCTCAGAGCCATCTGGTGCCCTTGAGGAGAACAGTGTTCAAAGGACTGATAATAAAGACAACAGCATAATTACTTCTCTGCCATGATTACACCTTTAGATGGCAAGCAGTCAGCATATTTACTTGCAGAAGGCTTGGGTGGTTGTTTGCTAAAGGTATAATAATGATGCCATAGCAGAATAACTTGTTTTCCTGTCCCCTTCAGCCAGCTGCAAATAAGTAAACTTGATGACAAGTAAATAACCTATTGAATTACAAATTGTAAGAAAGGCAATACACCAAAGAAGCATAGTACATGAACACAAAATATAAAAACTGCACGTGCGAGGAAAGGAGTAGCCATGGAGTAGATATGTCTCCACTCCAGGGCAGGTCCTGCCAAAGGTACACAATAGTTCATGGATGGGTTGCTATATTTTTCTAAAATGTTTATTAGATAAATGTAGAATTTCTCACACTCACCTATTAATTAATCTCCTTTTCTATAGGGAATCTTGTTCTTTACTGCTTAAGAAATGTCTTCGCTTTCAGAATATGCACTGCGCATGTCTCGTCTGAGTGCCCGGATCTTTGGTGAAGTGGCCAGGCCTACTGATTCAAAATCCATGAAAGTGGTGAACCTGTTCAGTGAGCAGCCCTTGGCCAGAAAGAAAGAGACTTACGACTGGTATCCAAATCACAACACGTATTTTGCGCTCATGGGCACACTCCGTTTCCTTGGCCTTTACAGGTGATAAGTGGGGGAAGATAGGGCTTTGTGAGAGGTGGTCTTAGTAGATCTTCAAAAGAAAACAATTAGCTTTGTCTGTCCCTACAGTTTTGTGGTTCTTATGAGAGTCCAGGTAAATCAAAAGGCACAGTGTGTGAGGGAGGGTACTCTTTCAAAATTGCCTTGATTCATAATGCTTGTTGGCATTATGTTTAAAACATAACCAACATCAAATTCTGTACTGAGCTATAGAGAGATGTCTACTTGTCCATTAATTTAAAGCTGCTCTCCAGGCGTGGTGGCGCATGCCTTACTGTACTTCACTTGGGAGGCAGAGGCAGTGGGAGGGGGGGCCTCTGTGAGTTCAAGGCCAGCCTGATCTACAAAGTGAGTTCAGGACAGGCAGGGCTCTGTTACACAAAGAAACCCTGTCTTGAAAAACAAAACAAATAAACAATTTAAAGCTGCTCTAAAAGGAAGGGGTTAGCAGGATGGGCCAAAATGACGAGGAACAACCCCCCCCAACCCCCCACCGTGGTTGCCAGAGCAGCTGGCTCTTGGTAAATAAACACCCCTGCCCCCACCTGATCTGCCTCTCCCTGGCTGAACAGGACCCTCCCTCCCTTCTCTGCTGGCGGGAGCTTTGTTGACATTCTTACTTCTCCCACTGGAGTCTGGCATTTTATTTTGTGCCTTTTTGATATATTAATTTGGCCTGAATAAGCTGTACTTCACTTTTAAGGGCAATTTATAAATTACATAGCTCTTAATACTGTATTTTATGTTTGGTAGGTCTAAGAGGTGAGTGCTTAGGACCTTTGTTCAGAAAAAAAAAAGGATAAAATACCTAGATAGTCATTTTTCTTTAAATTTTTTTCATTTCCAAATTAATACATGCTCCTTACAAAGAATCAAAACAGTACATTTCATAAAATTTAACTGTATACCATCTTTAAAATATACCATGTTTTAATTGGGCCTAACTATTAATTTGGGACCATTCGTTGTAACATAAAATTAATAGCACAGCATGATACTCATTCCAGAGAGCGAAAGATTGGTACAATCATTTATCCAACATATTTTTAAGTACTTCCCATGTACAGGTACTTAAGATGGACATTAAAAGAACAGCAAGGGAACAAAACAAATGTAATTAGAGATTACAATGTATGGCCTACTTTTGAATGTCTAGAATTGCTTGGAACTATCTCCTTTGCCATTAGTCTTTGGCTCAGAAAATAAAACCTAATTTTATTATGACCCAAAATAAAATATCAAAAGCCAGATCCCATGGAAAGTTATAACCGTAACAAAATCACATTCGACTATTTTAATATGTCTGTGTGATATTATTCTTCATTTACTTGAACAAAGACCTAGCTGTCTTTAAGAACAAGGGGAAAATAGTAAGCACTTAGTTCTTCATTGAAAAGCAGAATTAAGCCGGGCGGTGGTGGCGCACGCCTTTAATCCCAGCACTTGGGAGGCAGAGGCAGGCGGATCTTTGCGAGTTCGAGGCCAGCCTGGTCTACAAAGCGAGTCCAGGAGAGCCAGAGCTGTTAAACAGAGAAACCCTGTCTCGAAAAACCAAAAAAAGAAAAAGAAAAGCAGAATTATTTTTATGTGTTTAGTCAGAAGTTATGGTAAATGATGCCTTCAATGCATGGCTATCTGTAGCATCAGACAAGCTGAATGTAGACGTCCCATCAATAAAGAAAGTCTGATGTAAAGGCCTGCAAAAGAGGGAAGGAAATACAAGCTCCCCAAAACAGTTGACTCACTCAGTTAACAAGCTGTTGTGTTGCGCTGGCAACCTTTGTGGAGTTTTCTGTCTGATGGTGGACAGGAGCAGGGAGGGAACAAAGAATGAGAAAATGATGGTATAAGTCATATGACATGTTTTGTGACAGTGTTGAACCTGTCCCCCCCCGGGGGGGGACAGAGATGGAGGGGGAATAAGCAGAACTAGCTGAGCAGGATCCAGAGTACTGACAGGGCCAGGGCAGTCAGGGTCAGCCCCATAGAGGAGATTGAGATTTAGGCTGAAGCTCATGGGTAGTGAGTGAACTTGGTGAGACCTAGTGAAGAGCTGTGGGACAGAGGCAGGAGTGAACAAGGCCACTTTCTGGGGTTGAAGTGTGCCTTCATTAACCCAGGACTAGTCTGGGCTAAGGGAACAACGGTGAGGCAGGAGGAAGTCACAGGGTCTGTGAGTGCTGAAGAAAAGAACAGGGCTATTGCCCCGGGCAGCAGAGTTTGAACAACATGATCTGATGTCTACTTTAGATGAGTTATTATAGCTATGTTGAGAATTATTTGGCACTCATAGCCAATCCCAGTGAGATCTGTGCTGTATTACCCATCATGTTCATGGAATGAAATATTCTTTAAAACCAACCTTTAAAAAAATAGCTTAGTTAAGTCAGGGGTGGTGGTACATGCCTTTAGTGCCAGCACTCGGGAGGGCAGAGGCAGGGTGACTTCTGTGAGTTCAAGGTCAGCATGATCTACAAAGTGAGTCTAGGATAGCCAGGGATACACAGAGAAAGCCTGTCTCAAAAAGCCAAAAAAGAAAAAGCTTAGTTAAACCAGGTGTGATAGCACACTCATTTAATCCCAGCACATGGAAGGCAGAGGCAGGTGGATATCTGTGAGTTCAAGGCCAGCCTGGTCTA
>CAJQZJ010032348.1:4078196-4096828 GCA_907164525.1 Lophiomys imhausi | reverse complement strand
TTCCCTCACCTCCTACAGCACTGGCCTCAAACCCTTCCCTCACCTCCCTACAGCACTGGCCTCTATGTCATCTGAACAGGTGACCTCCTTGATGGGTCAACTTTCTAGTGACATCTACGCTGCTGCAACTATAATCAGAATTTGTCCCTGCCATGCCGTGCTTTCTAAAAGAGAGCCTCCGGGTGCTTTTTATTAATTTGCTCAGAGCAAAAGGCAAATGCAGGCTTCTGCTTTTTGCTCTGAAGTTGTGCCAACTAACAGGACACACTGAAATCACAGTCAGCAGTGCCCGGAGCCGTTCTGCTCTGAGTGTGGTCTGTGGAGTCCCAGGGAGCTGGTTAGAAATGCTTTCAGTGTCCTCCAAGGACACAAGTGCACCTTGGATTCAAATGTTCTGCTAATAAAGCTTTTCACTCTCCCTTCTTGGAAACAACTGCTACATCTCAGCCAAGTCCTCATGCTTCTAGGCCCATACCGCACTGAAGCCTCCCCGACACCCTAGAGAGAACTCTCTGCTCCTTCATACCTCAGGTCCTGTGCAGTATTCCACAATTTCAATCATAGAAATGTACTGATGACAGCGAGTTATTCAAGTACAAAAGGATGTCTTATTTTTCTATATCTCTAGCAACTAAGCCAGAAGAGACTCAACAAATGTTACAAGAAAACTACCCTTGGCTCCTTTCTCCCACTGTTTCAGAGTAACATGGGAGTAGGTCCTACCCACATGAAGAATTTTACATTTTAACCTATCCTTTGAAAGCTGTTCTTATACTTGTAACATAATTTTAATTGATGCATAAAAGTTTTACATATTCTGGCGCATGTGTTGTTTTGATTCAATGCATATATTATATAAGGTTCAAATTAGGGTATACAATGCATATATTATATAACGTTCAAATTAGGGTATGCATATCTATTTACTATTATCTTTATTGGAGATAGACAGAGACAGAGAATCTTGCTATGCTGCCCAGGCTGATCTCAAACTCCTCAACTCAAGTGATTCTCCCACTGAGCCTGCCGGGTGCTGGGACTCTGAGCTTGTCTTAGGGTAAGTGTATCTATCCCCCACCCCCAAAACATTGGTTGTTTCTAAATGATTAAACTATGTAGCCCTGGCTGCCATGCCTGGCCTGCTCTGCCTTTTTTTAAATTTCTGTATTGTTGAAGGAACCAGTCACTGAGCTAAAGGCAGCCCTTAGCTTTTTTTAAAAAACACACAATACATTATTGTTATGTACAGTCACCTGACCTATTATATTATCCATATGCTACTTTACAGGAATGACTCAAAACACTTCCATTGGCCTGGAAATAACCTCTGAGTCTACATTTCATTGGCTATCCATGCCCCTCCCCTTGCACACTCTTCTCCCAGCATAACAATCCACTGCAGATAAAAAAAAACCAACTTATAAGCATTTATTTTAGGAAGGGTCATGATATTCATTCGCTTACATCAAGCCTTCCTTGGTACCCCAATACTCCCCTGCATATAAACAAATGGTATAACTAAGTCAGCAGTTAGTAGAAGATAGAAAAATGCTTAAAAGAATCAAAGAAAATTAAAGGAAAATAATGATCCAAGGGTCCAATAATTAGCAGCTCTAAAAGTAAACACACCAGAAAACATGGAGGTAATTAAGAGCACTTAGCAGAGCTGGCATAACCCCTCAGGTTAACAATGAACTCTTGAGACTGTGATCATGTACCAACTTGCATGAGAGATCACAGCCAGGGATGTTCTCTGCTAAGACCCAAGGGTGGCAATCATCGTTCTGCGTCTGTCAGCAGAGCCCAGCTGTGAGCAGCTCCTGGGCCACAAGGAGCAGCATTCAAATGGAGCACGTATCAACCCTATGCATCGTCCACGCTTTTTCTGAATGGACGTATGGTTATGGCACTGGCCACTAAAAGAAGCCACTCCAGTTAAGTTTTTGCTATCTAAAGGGGCCCTTGTAATATTTACCAGTAAGCTAAAGATGGACGCTCTTTGACCCAGGAATTCCACATCAAAACCATAGAAACAGTTAAAAACACAAAAGTATCAAACAAGGTGGGGTTTTTTTTTTCAATAGAAAAAGGAAACAAGCAACATGTTGATGAATAGAAAGGATATTATTTAAGTTGTATTACATTCAGAACCTAGACATAAGGGGGAAAAAAGCTTAAAAAATAAGGAAGCATGTGTGCCACACACACACACATATGAGAAAATATCAGTTATACTATTCTGGAGTCTGAGGCAGAAAGTCATGAATTTGAGGTCATCTATATAGGAAGATGTTCTTTTAAAAAATAGTCAATGACAGCACTTAAAAAGTAAAGTAGGTGAGAAAAGTAAAGTAGGCTGGCAAGATGACTCAGGTAAAGATACTTCCCCTCCTGATGACCTGAGATGATCCCCTAAGCCCCACAAAGAAGGAGAGAGCCAAGTCCAGCAAGTTGCCCATGACTTCCACATATGTATCCTTGCATGTGTACATCCCTCTCACACACACAAATAAATAAAATTTTAAATCAAGTAACATGCATGGTCTATTGAAGGATAGCAAGAACCTACTAAAATTTTTGTGTAGAGCCAGACATAGTACACACCTTTAATTCCAGTGCTCAAGAGCCTAAGGCAAGCTGAGTTTGAGGCAGGCCTGTAAAGTATCTTTTATTAGCCTGATCTGATTTCATCGTCGTCTCAGAGGCTTACAGCTTCCATCCCCTAATATAGACCTAGTCCTCAAAGCTTCTGGCCTCCATACAATCTAATCTAGGCCTAGAATGTTTTCAGTCTCTGAGACTTCCTTCTGAATAAGCTCACACTTTCTAAATTCTTTCAGAACTCTTGTTGGCTGGTTCAACTCAGCTGTTCTGGCTCAAACGCCTCTCCAAGCTGACTGAGTCAATCTGGCTTCTCTCTTGGCCTCTGACTGAGTTGCTCTGCTTGGCTTCAAACTAACTCTAGCAATCTGTTCTAATCTTCTGGTTCTTTCTCATTCTCTGGCATGTTCTGTCTTCACCTGTGTCTAGCTTGCTCTCTCTTCAACCTGCCTCTGTAAAAATCTCCCAGTACCACCATGCCTAGACCTAAGCTTTTCTTTACCTGAAACATGTTCTGTAGACCAGGCTGGCCTTGAACTCAAAGATTGGCCTGCTTCTGCCTCCTGAGTTCGAAGATTAAAGGCCTGCGCCTCCACGCTTGGCTGTACTATCCTGTAGAAGAAAGAGGTAGTATTTCTGATCAGCACAGTAAGAGATTTCTGCAGCACGCTGCTCACTCTGGGTTTGTCTAGTGTTTTCTCATGGTTCCAGTCCAGTTACCTCGAGTGCAGCGATATCACAGAGGTAACTGGGTGTTCCTCGAAAGGCTTCCCTCCCAAAATATGCGATGTTCCTCTTCAGCTGAATATGTTTGTGCCTGGTGCCACTAGAGGTCAGAAGAGGGAGTCGGATTACATGGGATTGGAGTTACAAATTTGTGAGCTGACATGTGGGTGCTGGGAATTGAAGCTGGGTTCTCTAGAAGAACAGCCAGTGCTCTAACTGCTGAGCCATTTCTCTAGACCCTGGAAAAATTTTTAAAAGATGGATTTTTTTTCCTTCCCAAAGATACAGATGAAAAATACTGAAGTCAATGTCACAAGACTTCAGATTTAAAGACACTGATTTTCAGCCGGGCGTGGTGGCTCACACCTTTAATCCCAGCACTTGGGAGGCAGAGGCAGGCGGATCTCTGTGAGTTCGAGGCCAGCCTGGTCTACAAAGCGAGTCCAGGACAGCCAGGGCTGTTACACAGAGAAACCCTGTCTCGAAAAACCAAAAAAAAAAAACAAAAAACAAAAAATAAAGACACTGATTTTCAATTAATAGATAATTTATTATGTAGCGATTTCTTTATTAAATATACATTTCTTGTCTTTTTTAACCACTCAGCTTTTTATATATTTTCCTGTAATTAGGGTATATTCCACCAGGTGGCAGTAGTGTTCCAGGCATAGTAACTTTTTCAGTAAAGATTTCACTTAAAGGGTGTTCCAAACCAGGCATGCCTAAATCCCAGTACTGAGAGGCAGAGGCTGGCAGCTCTCTGTGAGTTAGAGAGAGAGAGAGAGAGAGAGAGAGAGAGAGAGAGAGAGAGAGAGACAGAGAGAGAGACAGAGACAGACAGAGAGAGAATTTCTAAACCTAATTGAATATGATACATGCTTTAAAAAGAAAAAACAAAAAACAAACCAGCTCCTTCTCGACCCCATCTTCATGGTGGGGCCCGCAGTGTCCGAGGCTCACTCACCAACACGCAGCTTTTCGTCTGCACCTAGGAGCTACACACTCTAAACTACATGCCCAGATCAAAGCTTAACCAGTGAGCACCCCATGGAAGACCAAGCCTGACTTTTGGCAGGCTTGCAGCTAGATAAGGCCACCCTAGGCCAGTGTGACCACTGGGGGCCCTTGACCACTCTGCAAGTAGCTGGCTGGGAGGTGAAGTCCATGGTTCCTTAGACTAGACTGGAAAGTCGAGAGGTCGAACTCCTAAAGAAAAATCTTATTAAAATCAGAGACTTCCAAGTCACCCTGCTCCTCTCTCCCCAGTATCCCTAACTGTCTAGGAGTTTCAGGGCTTCCGTGACTGCCTTGAAATGTCTCCTCATGTCAGTGGAGAAAACAAGCAATCCAACTCCTTGCAACTGCAGGATTTTTAACATCCAAGTTGGGAAGCAGGAGGAACCTAGAGACTTGGCCGAAGCCCCCACGCTGAAGCTGAAGAACGTAGTCCAGCAGCAGCTAACACAGGCTGCAGCTGATGGGTCTGGCGTGACAGCAGCTAAGTGTTCTCCCCTCAGGCCCTTCGTCAGACCCAAGTTACATAGGACTCTTGACAAACGTGCTCCAACAGACGCATGTGTGGACTTGTGAAATCTGTGGTCACTTCCTAAGGCCAGGCTCACAGAGCCAGTTCTTAACAAACCCAGTGGTTCCTCTTGGTCACAGTGCCTTCGTATCAGGTAGGTCCCAGAACAAAGTTTTGCTGGGAGCTGCTGAATCCATCGTTTAGGCCTTTCCAATGGAGGATGATTATGAAGACCGATAAATGGAACTGAAAAATAAATGTGTTTGCTGACTGTATCACCAATATAAATACTTAAATAATCCAAAAGGACAAAATAAAAGCCAGACCATATTGTCTGCTTCACAGCTAGCTGACTGACCTTCAGTACCCCGGGGCTGCCATTTTCCACCTAAGGAGTTGCTTTTGGTGATAACAGGAAAGGCATTCCCAGGCAGCTCTCCTCTGGAGTTCAGTTCCGCTGGCCTCACACCCCATGTGTATGAGCCCAGCTTCTCCCCTTGTCTGTGTGGCCTGGGTGTTGGGGTGGGGTGTGGGGAGGTGGGGGAGGTGGCGCTAGGGATCAAACCCAGGGCCTCCTACTGGGTTATCCCCCAAGCCTCTTGTACTTCATTGTACTTTAGTTTCTGTTGGTTTCTCTGCAAAAACGAGCAAGGGAACATTCCACAACGCCAAGCCGTCATGTATCATGAATCCTTAAATCTACAAATACATTCATTTCCTCCAGAAACTCATTTAAAAAAGAAAAAGAAAAGAATGGAGAACTTGGGTGTGAAAGTTCATTTCTCCAGTGAGGAGGATCCCCCAGTAACCTCCTCTGGTGTTCTGTGATCAACAGCTCACCCTGCTGTCACCTGACAAATGCTCAAATGCTCCAGCTGGGATTTGCAGTCCAACTGGTTCCTAACAGACAACAGTTTTAACTACGTGGATCTTTACCTTTGCCTTCCTTAAGTCCATTGTTAGAGCTCCAGACCCAGGAAGGGATAAGTCTGTGTGTCTGTATGTTTTGCATTCAAAATAGGTATTCAACCAGGTACCTGCAACTTCAGCACTCCAGAGACTGAGGCAGGAAGATCACTGAGAGTTTAAGTCCAGTCTAGGCTGCACACACACACAGTGCAAGACCCTGTCTGTAAAATTTAGTTTAAAGCCAAAGGTTACACACAGGAAAATAGAAGGCTTTATTGAATCTTATCAACTGGAGATAAAGCTCTGAACTTAAAAATAAGTTTTTAAAAGACAGCTGGTGGGGACTGGAGAGAAGATTCTGCAATTAACAGCACTTACTGCTCTTGCAGAAAACCCATATCCAGTCCCAGCACACATACATAGTAGCTCACAAGCATCTGTAATTCAAATCTGAAACCTTTTCTGGCTTCTGTGGGACCAGACACACACAGAGTGCATAAACAAATGCTGGCAAAATGTTCATATGCATAAAATTTTCAAATATAAAAAAGTGGCCAGGTGTAGTGGCCCTTGCTTTTAATCCCAGTACTGTGGAGGCAGAGGCAGGCAGATCTCTGAATTTGAGGCCAGACTGGTTTAAATAGCAAGTTCCAGGACAGACAGGGCTACACAGAGAAATAATGTCTCAAAAACTTTTTTCTAATTAAAAAAATATGTATGTACGTATGGTATGTATGTATATGAGAGCTGGAGAGTTGGTTCAGCTTGAAAGCATCAGCAGCTCTTCTGGAGGACCCAGGTTTGATTCCCAGTGCCCACATGATGGTTCACAACCATCTATAATTCTAATTCCAGGAGGATTCAATGTCTTCTTCTGACTTCTATGGGCACCAGGCACACATATGGTGCACATACATACATGTAGGTGACCATTCCCTACACATAAAAAGTAAATTAGTTTAAAAAAAAACATAAAAACGATCTGAGGGTATAGTTCAGTGGTAAAGAAGTGCTTAGCATGCAGAAGATCCTGAGTTCCATCCCCAGCACGATTTGTTTAAAGTAATTACAACAAACAAACAAACAAAACAAGAACCCAGGCATGGCAGCACGTTTGCAAAGCAGGAAGATCATGGGTTCAAGTCTTGCCTACAAAACAAGATTTTTATCTCCAAATGTGTGTGTGTGTGTGTGTGTGTGTGAGAGAGAGAGAGAGAGAGAGAGAGAGAGAGAGAGAGAGAGAGAGAGACAGACAGAGAATATGGAACAAAGGACTGTGGATAAAACTCAATAGCATAGTACTTGCCCAGCATGTATGCAAGGCTCTGGGTTAGATCCAAGGGGGGAAAAAAGAGAGAGAGAGAGGGTAATGTAGTAAGAGTTTTATTTATTAAAAAGCCAGTTATGAGAATGTTTTTGTTTAATCCCAAGTGTGAGGTTGCTTCAGTTAAGACCACAAATGTAAACTATTAACTGTCTTGTGAGCTAGCATGGGTGCGGCTTAGCCAGCTGAGCAAGTTTAACTTTGAGGACTTGAGAGAGGGAAAAAACAGTCAGAGACCTGGTAAGAGGGGAATGCTACAAAGAAGAAGAGAGAGTAAAAAAACAAACAAAAAATAAACAAACAAACAAGCAAACCTAGAGCCCCAAGGAGTAGGAGCTACAAAAAAGAAAGAAGTTGCTGCATGGTGCTCCTCCAAACAGCTTCTGGTCTTCCTGCTGCTGTTTCCTGGTTTATTTGTTTCCTGGACTTCTGGATATTGTGACTACTGAGATTGGTATTGCCTCCAAAGAACCTGAGGACCCTAATCAGCAAGAAGTAGCTCAGAGAACTCTGTCCGTTTTCCCTTTAACCTTCTTTCTCTCCCACATAGTGTTGGAGGAACAAAGGGTTTGAAGGAAGGTAGAGGTATTAAATATAGTAAAAATAATTAAAGAAAAAACAAAAATAAAAGCCACCATGCTACAGGGTGAGAGAAAGAGAGGGAAAAGAGGAGAAAGAAAAAGAGAGAGGAAACTAGAAAGGAAGGAATGGTTGAACTACACATATATATATATATATATATATATATATATATAAATTTCTGTGCACTAAAAGATACATGTAAGTTTGAAATATAAATAATCATTTAAGAGAAATTACAAAAACATACATTAAGTGAGCTCACAAAAATGAGTCAAAAAGAAGATAACTCTAAGTTTTCACTAGGCAACAGAAAAGAATATGAATGCAAATACAGTTAAACAATAAACATTTGGTAAGCTGAACAAGTTCATTAATAATTAAATAGTTGAAAATGAAAACTGCCAATATATTACACTTTTCCTACTTGCCTATTTACTAAAAGTTGTGCTAAAATGTGGCTTTCTCAGCTAACACAGGGGTTAAAGTGTGTCCTTTCTCATACTGCTGGTGGTGGGAACAAAGCTTGATAGGACCTTTATGAATGGTAAGTTTACAATGTATTTAAAGGGGCTTCGGAATAGTCCTATTTTCTTACCTGTCATTCCAGTTTTGACAATTTGCATAAAGAAATGACCTAAAGTATTTACAAATATTTTGACATTAAGATACTCAATGTAGCATATTTTATGTAAGTGAAAAATTACACATTAACTTAACAATTAATAATACAGGTCTATCTAGACAAATTCCATGAATGAAACATTCACTAGCCTCTTAAAAATGATAGTAACAAGTGATTCTTTTTTTTTTTTTTTTTTTTTTTTGCTTTTTGGAGATAGGGTTTCTCTGTGTAATAGCTCTGGCTGTCCTGGACTCCTTTTGTAGACCAGGCTGGCCTCCAACTCACAGAGATCCTCCTGTCTCTGCCTCCCAAGTGCTGGGATTAAAGGAGTGTGCTGCCACACCTGGCACAGTGATTCTTAAATGTCTTACAATAGTCAGTGAAGAAGCAGAGCATATATATATATTTTACACACATGGAGAGATGTGTGAAAGAGGGTGCAATTTCCAAAAATTGGTCATGACTGAGAAGCAGAATTCAATGCATTTATTTTTTGATTTTTATACTTTAATCTCTTTTACAGACTTTATCCGTGGCATGTACTATTTTTCTAATTGAGAGAGAGACAGAGACAGAGAGACAGAGAAATAAAAAGGGCCATAAAGGAAGGAAAAAAGTCAAACACAAGGTGAGATTTACCCAAAGGAAAAGGAAAGCCTCTACAGCACTACAGGGCCACCCTGTCCTCCCCTGCTGTTTACCGAGGAGTTGGTTTATTACAATACTGATATGGGAAATTGAGACATGCCCTAGTTCCTGCTACATGAGCTTATAGAGTGCTGAGCTCTCTGCAATAACATGCATAATAATCTTTTTAGCAATCCCTGCAATTAGGGGGTTGCTAAACTGGAATTGTTACTTTGAGACAGGCACACACATATATGCACACAAACACAATAGCTGAAACATAGAACCAACTACCCCCTTTGAAGAAAAACAGCATAATTAGCTCTCCTTTAGATGGGAAGATATTCCACAACCTAAATGTAAACACACTTGGTGTTTTTCTTTCCTTTGGAGACAGTTCACCAATTTCTACCATGTTTTAGGCACAAGTCAGACAGGTGATACTATGTCCACATATCATACTGCTTTGGATTTTGCAACAAACTCAACTGCCAACTGGTAGGACAGAGACCCCCTGTGCTCTGGAATAAGCTGCAAAGAAAGTTCTCAGGCTGTACCGTGAGAACGAGTTCTCTCATGCAGAACCTAATTACAAGTGTACAATTATCAAAACATTTATGGAGGATGCTAACCTCACACCCACTGCTAAATTCCTGTTAAGTCAATACCCTTTAACTGAATTGTTTCTATATACTCTATTGTGTTTAAGAAAGGGAGAAGAAGGCCTGGAAAGATGGCTCAGTGATTAAGAGCAAACACTACTCTTCCTCAGGACCTGAGTTCAATTCCCAGTACCCACATCAGACAGCTTACAACTACCTGAAACACCAGCTCCAGAAGGATCACACACTTCTGACCTCTCTGGGCACTTGCACTCATGTACACATGCCTCTCCACACACATAGATGCATAATTAAAATAATAGAAATATTTTTTTAAAGAAAAGGAGAAGGAGAGAGACAAGGCCACCAAGCATCCACCCTATGCTGAGTTCTGGGACACAGCAGGGGCAGCTGGTCCTTGACCTCATGAGTTATATATTCTGTTCATGGTCCTTGACAATCCAAAATGTTCTCCAAAGAAATTATATTTTAACAAGATGGATGGATGTTGGATCAGTCACATATATGCATTATATAAATTCACTCTTACTTTGCAGCATTGTTCTACTTCAGTTCATAACAGATCCAAAGAGAAACACTCCATATGATTTGCTTTCTCTTAGATAAGGTAAATTATGGAAGACACGCTCACAGACAGCACAGATCAGTTAGCTTGAGGATGACTGATTAACTGTCCATGGAAATGGCACAAAAGACCAGCATCGTATTCATATGCTAGAACAAAGACAGACACTCTGCCAAAACACAGTTTATTGAATTCTGTTGATTTAAATCTGTGAATTTGCCTACTTAGAAATGGCTACTCTATACTCTGACACTGCATGTAGAGAATTTATTTCCAGAGAAAGTCAGTAATAGTTAACCCTTAAATAGCTCTTCAAAGTTTACCTTTTTCATATGTGTGTAGAACATGCATATTATATATTTGGGGTAGAGGTTCTTGAGTATAGGATCCAAGGCCTTCCCTATGCTGATCATGCATCTGATCCCTGCTGTCCGGCTTTCTTTTCATACATATGATTCAATTTGATTGAGACACTGTACTACTGTCACCTTTGAGACCCTATGAGTTTTAGTCATTTTCAGTAGGACATTCTGAAGAAAGGTGTGGTGCGATGAACCACATCCTTCTTAGAGTTTGGATGTTGAATGTTCTCAAAAATCTGTGTGTAGCAGGCTCAGTTCCCAGAGTGGCTCCGTTGGGAAGCTGGGCTGACTAGGAGACCCACAGGACTCTGGAGTCATGACCTCAGAAGGCACTGTACACCCCACTTCTTTCCTCCTTTCTCTCTGGCTTCCCAGGCATAAAGTGAATGGTTTAGCTCTACCACATGTTCCCATCTTGCCATCAGGTCAAAGCAACAGAGCCAGTGTATTTTGCCGTAAGCCCAGCACTGGGGAGGTGGAAGTATCAGAAAATGAAGGTTATCCAGGTCTATGAGACTTCATCCAAAAAACAGAGTCTCGTATGGAACAGGTTAGCCTTGAATTCAAGGTGCAGCCAAGGCTGGCCCTGAATGCCTGATACTGCTGGAGTTACAGATATGTACAACCTGGAGTTGCACTAAATATTTCCCAGAAGACCCCAAGAAAGAGGGAAAGGACATCAGAAAGCAATAATGATGTATAACAAACCTCTGAACAACTAGAGTGAGAACTGGCAGCCTGTGGAAAACACTTCTCCCCCAGCGCAGGAAATGCAGACAAATGTGCCAAGGAGAAGCCCATGGGAGGAACGTCAGTTTTAAGCACTTGATAGACCCAGACTTAGAAAGCCAACTTCCACTACTACTAGAAATATAGGAACATTTATCATGCCATGCCACATTGAATGTGAAGCCACCAGGAGAAAAAGCATGCCAGTGTGTACACACACATCCAAATATCCTCCATGGGGCTAGAGAGGTGTCTCAGTGGTGAAGAGCACTTGTGCTCTTGCAGCGGACCCAGGTTCAGTTCCCAGCACCCAACATCTACAACCACAGTTCGAGGGGATCCAACAAGCATTCATGTGGTAGACATATGTGTATGTAGGTAAAACATTCATACACATAAAATAAGCTTAAAACTTTAATTTCCTCCTTTTTGGTTTTTTGTTTGTTTGTTTTTTGAGACAGAGTCTCTCTGGGTAGCCCTGGCTGTCCTAGAACTCTCTTTGTAGATCAGGCTGGCCTCGAACTCACAGAGACCCATCTGCCACTGCCTCCCGAGGGCTGGGATTAAAGGCATGTGCCACCACACCAGCTGTCCTCTCCTATTTTAAACCAAGTGGAGAATATAATAAAGATTCTCTATTCAAGAAATATAATTACAGATGTTCTACATCATCCAGTCTGTTCACACACTGTTGTAAAACCTCCTAAACTCACCCATGAAGGGGACACCATGCCTTAGTAATCTTGGGTTGACCAGAAACACTGCTGCCACTACATGGTAGCTCAGTAACATAAAATGACGATCTTCTTCATTTCTATCATTGACATATGTTCATCCTTGATTTTTTGGCACTAACTTAAAGCTTCTAAAGTATTCCATTGTTGATCTTGATCCTTGGGATCCTTAAAAATTTATGTCTACAGTGAGTGTCTCTCTTCAACTACTTTCTTGCTCCGTTTCCCTTCTTCCTTCTCTCGGAAGGCGGTGGAACAGAGGTAAAAAAGTTGGTGTGCTGTTTTTATTCCTACCCACAGATGATCGCAGCTGCACAAAGACAAGTGGGATGCAGATACGAAGCATTTTCTGATTCTATCTCCTACGATTTGGTTGCTCAATATGTGGCAAGGTTTCTGCTCTACTTCCTGTAGGTTAGTGGCCTCAACACTTCATCCCCAAGTTCAGGGAACGAGCCCTCTCGATATGCCAGGACACAAGCTTTTAGTGAGAGAGAAACAGGCAAGAGCCTACAGCAGGGCAGGATTCTATAGAAGAACCCAATGGGAGTGTGTCTACTCA
Source organism: Lophiomys imhausi (assembly GCA_907164525.1). Taxonomy (NCBI): domain Eukaryota; kingdom Metazoa; phylum Chordata; class Mammalia; order Rodentia; family Muridae; genus Lophiomys; species Lophiomys imhausi. The sequence goes on along the minus strand of CAJQZJ010032348.1, from coordinate 4,084,337 downwards.
TCCAGGGGCCTTAGAAAGAAGAGGACTGAGCTAATCAGGTTCAGAAACAGACAGGTTATATAAAGCTGCCGGGGAATGTCTTAGCCAGTGGGAACTGCAGAAATGAAAACAGGGTGGGGAAAGGAATCTAAAACAGATAAAGTCAGAGAAGCAAAGAGCAGAAGGAGAGATGCCAAGGAGCTGGAGGGAGAAGAAAATGGGGAGGTGTTGACTGAGGGGTACAAAGTTTCATTCGTACAATGAACAGAACCCAAATGCACAGCAATGTGAACTGTGTAAAGAATACTGAAAGCTTGCTTGGAGGGCGATCCCAGATGTCCTCATCACATGCACAGGAGAATGGTAACTGTGTGAGGTAACTGGAGTGTGGCAATTATTTCACAACGTATATGCAGCATCAAAACAAGCTGTAGCTACTCAGAAGGCTGGGCCAGGAAGATAGAGCATTTACACACACGCTGGGTAAAACAGCAAAACCCTGCCTCAAACACAAACAAAACAATTTAAAAAATAATGCCAAATACAAGAAACAAAAAAGTAACAACAACAAAAAAGCCAAACACAATATAATACAATAAAAACTCCACTGAGTTGCACACCTGAAATACACAAAGCCTTTGTCAGCTAGGTCTTAAAAGGGGGGAGGGGCAAGACACAGCCAACAGCCAAAAAACTTCAATGTTTTGATGAGCAAATTCAATGAGATGCTACAGTCAAACGTCACAGACACAGAGACGTGCTTAAGAAGAGTCACGACTGACCACTTTCCGTGCTGCCTCTGCTGCTGTCCCACTTCTGGACTTCAAGACTCCACTGCCAAGGAAAAAAGTTGGATGCTCTGTACACCAGGCCCAGTGTTTTGCACTGTGCCTCTGTGAACGGTAGCAAGAAGAACTGGTCGGCTAAAGGTAGCAGTCCTGGAAAGATTTCATTTCAAGAATAATCAATAAAGCTGGGCGTGGTGGTGCACACCATTAATCCCAGCACTTGGGAGGCAGAGGCAGGCAGATCGCCGTGAGTTCGAGGCCAGCCTGGTCTACAAAGCGAGTCCAAGACAGTCAGGACGACACAGAGAAACCCTGTCTCAGAAAAACAAAAACAAAAATTTCAAGCACCTTTAAGAATGGTAGGATACACAGGCCTGACTATCTAAGGAGTGTAGTCTTAAGTTTTTCTTATATTTGCACTTCCCAGCAGAAGTCACAAGCTTTAAGCAATAGACCTTAAGCTCTTAGGTGTAAACTGCTATTGGCATGGAGTGATAAAGGTAACAGGAGGTGAAAAAACAAAGTTAACATGAAGCATTAGACTTGTCTTTCTTCTGTAAACACACTTTACCCTGCATAATAACTGACCATGCTGATGATACGGTCCATCATTAAGTGTCTCACAGAACCTGAAAAACCGGCTGCCACAGCCGACAAGAGAACCTGCCAAAGGGTGATCACAGACCCAGAGGGTTTATGCATATGGTACAGGATGTTTGTCACTGTGTCCTCACCAGATCCTCTCTTACCAGATGCAACTACTGAGCTCAAGAAAAAAACTTTAGTCCAGTTTCTGGTGGGCCAGAATCTTGAACATTCCTTACATAGAAATAAGTACTGTTTCTGAACTGTTATTTGGCTAATAGTTCTGGAGGCTAGACTTTTGTTTTGTTTTTGGTGTTTTGAGACACAGTTTATTGTAACCGAACTTTTAAATTATTATTTAACACTTATTTATTTATTACTAAATTCACTTATAACAAACATCAACAATTTCTTAACTATTAATCCTATAAATTCCTACAACCCCTTTAACCTATCCACTAAACCTATTGATAATCATAACAACCACTTTCATAACCTTTTAGAATGATACAGTCTCTGGGGCAGGTCCTCAGTCGTCAGGAACACAGTCTTTGTTTTAGATTCTTTTTTTTTTTTTTTTTTTGGTTTTTCGAGACAGGGTTTCTCTGAATATCTCTGGCTGTCCTGGACTCGCTTTGTAGACCAGGCTGGCCTCGAACTCACAAAGATCCGCCTACCTCTGCCTCCCAAGTGCTGGGATTAAAGGCGTGCACCACCACCGCCTGGCTTTGTTGTAGATTCTTTAACGCACTTAGCAGTCCTTTTTCTGGATCTCTCAGATGCAGGTTCGTCAGGGTAAGTTGGTTATTGCAGTCTCACCTTAAATAAGGCTTCATGCTTTCTTCTCTGTGGGAGACCCCAGCCGTCTGTAGGCCAACTTACTTCTTTTGAATCAGGAACTCAGCTGCTCTGCCTCAGTCCTTAAAGCCAGGCAGTTTCCTTTAGGCCACTGTTCGGACAGATCAAACCCCTCTAGGCAAAAGCTGAGCCACAGGGTTTAGTCCTTGGCCTTTTGGTGTCTTGCTCAAGCTTTCTTTGCTCACCGGCTTCTTTCTGCTTCAGGGAGAGAGCTGGCCATCAATGGCCAGCCCTTTTTTCAGCAGGACTCTTGGAGCTCTCTAGCATCAGGGACCTCTTCTCCTTCTGGGCTCCATGCACTGTCCTTAAATAGGAGGAACTCTGTTTCAGCTTAATTTGGGCTCCGCCCACTTAGCAGCTGAAAACAATGTCAGGCCAGATACTTTGTTTCTTCAAGTCTATTGAGTCTTTCCTGTTTTTCCTGACTTCAACCTTGTTTTTCAGTCTATTAAGTCTTTCCTGTTTTTCCTGACTTCATGATGATAATGTTCTTCATGCCCCGAATTAAGAGACAGTATCAGAAACCCCTATATATTTTCTAAATCTAATTTATCTAACCCCTACAGTTTATCTGTGTATCTCTGGCTGTCCTGGACTCATTTTGTAGACCAGGCTAGCCTTGAACTCACAGACATCTGCCTGCCTCTGCCTCCTAAATGCTGGGATTAAAGGTGTGCTCCGCCGCCACCACCACCACATGTGGCAATTACAGACAGCTGTGAACTGCCATGTGCGTGTTGGGATTTGAACCCAGGTCTTTTGGAAGAGCAGCCAGTGTTCTTAACTGTAAGCTATCTCTCCAGCCCAGGATTTTATTTTATTTTTTTAGTGATGGAAACAGAAATATACCTAAAAGTGAAGCTTCTGGAAAAAACCGTTTGTTCTTCCCCATCTTATATCCTTCCTCAAACTTGACTTTGGCCTCCTGCCTGGCCTTGCCTTTCAGAGCTGGGTCTCTAAAGACACCCTTGTTGACAGCAGTTTTGTCCAAGGGGATGTCCACAGAGCACCTGGTGGGCATGAAGTGTGAACTCTCACAAAGGACTTGACCTTTTCATTTCTCCCTGATTTTTCTTTTGCCCATGGCAGCTGTCACTATCTGGGGATAATGGCCAATTCTAGACACCAAGGCATGTCTGTGAAAGCGGTCTGAGGTGCCGTCATCGATGGTCTTGGCAATGGCAGCTTTGTGTCCTGAGTAGCATCCAGCCAGGACCAGCACCACTTTCCCAGGTTTCATGAATGTGCCCAACACCCAGCAGTACAAAAGAGGCTAGGACTTCTAAGAGCGTGGCATTGGTGTCCACTACTCTTTCCATGAAGGTCTCATGCGGCTTCAATTCAGCACAGAAAGTGGAAAGGCAGTCCAGTCTGCATGTGCAGAAGAGGAACTGTGCTTCCTACCGCACAACTTTCAAGGTGATAGTCCAAGTCCTGCTGGAGTGGAGGGTCACTCACCCCGGAGAGACAGCAGTATTCACCTCAAAAAAAAAAAATGGACCCCTCAAGATGTTGAGCAGGAAGAGCCCGAGTTCAAGACCAGCACAGTGAGATCCTGCAGGAAAAAGAAGATAAGAAAGCAGTGCTACAACTTGGCAACAACAAGGAAACCCCAACATTATTTTAAAATGGGCAAATATCTTGAACAGACAGTTCCCCAGGGAAGGAATAAAAGTTACGTAAGTTGCCAAGGAGCGCATAACAAAATGTTCAACACTGTAATCATTAGGGGAATGTCACTCAAAATAATAAAATGCCACCAGTCACATCCATCAGGACAACTAACTACTACCAAAAATATAAATTGTGGGGGCTGGAGAGGTGGCTCAGCAGTTAAGAGCACTGACTGCTCTTCCAAAAGACCTAGGTTCAAATCCCAGCATCCACATGGCAGCTCACACCTGTCTGTAACTCCAATTCCAGGGCTTCTGACACCTTCACACAGATATACATGCAGGCAAAACATAAATAAAAATAATAATTTTTTAAAACCAGTCAGGTAGGCACAGTGCCTCATGCATTTAATCCCAGCATACAGGAAGCAGAGGCAGGCAAACCACTGCAAGTTCCAGACCAGCCAAGGCTACATAGTGAGACCCTGATCAAAAAGAAGAAAAAAAAAGAGGAAAGAAATACAAATATTGAGAAAAATACAGAAAAATTAATGCCCTTGGGTTCTGTTGGTAGAACTACAAGTTGGTGCATCCTGTACAACAAGCAGCAAGATGGTTGCTCAAAAAAACAATTCAGAACGACCACAGAACCCAGTGCTTCCACTTTTGAGAATATACCCCAAGAATTAAAAGCAATGATTGAGCAGGAATTTGCACACCCATAACTGCAGTATTCAGACATGCCCAAAAAGGCTGAAGCAACCATGTCCATTGATGATGAATAGACAAACAAATGTGAAAGACAAATACAATGGGGTATTTTTCTTTTTTTAAAAACATACAGTCATTATTTTATTTGTATATATTGGAATGTCTTAGTATATTGCTCAAGATGGCCTTAAATTTCTTGATCCAAACCACCTACCTGCCACAGTTTTGCAAATAACTGGGACCGCTAAGGTGTAACAACACTCCCAGAAATAAAATATTTTCAGCCTTAAATGGGAAGGAATACTGATGTGCAACATTAAAAAAAACGAAACAAAAGAAAAAAAGCTTGAGGACATTACATTAAGTGAATTAGCTAGTCACATATAACAAATGTTTATACCACTTACACAGGATATTTGAAGTGGCTAAATTCATAGAGATGAAATGAATATGTAGAATGGTAGTGTTGAACCCGAGAGGGGCTCACCGAATCCTGATGCCACAGACCACCAATGCCCCCCAATTCGCTGTAATAAACATGAGGTTTATTAAACTGACGCGCCAGGGTTCGATTCCCCCGTAGAGGAATGAACCCCGTAAAACGGTCCTCTGGCCCTTTAAATACACAAGCGGCTACAAAGAAGGTGGGGGCACCAAGGAGTAGAGGCAAGGCAGCAGCCACAGGTGGTGATAAAGGAACAAAGAGTATGTTAAGTTAGGTGGTGACGCAAGTGGGGAGTGTAGAGGAGGGAACCAGAGGGGAGTCTGAACAAACCTGCCAGCTATGCAAGCTTTGATGTTTTCAAGGACTGAGTTCTGTAGAAGGTTTCCAGAAGGAGTGAGGTCAGGGTCTCACCAGAGAGGAGAAGGCCATGTATTCATTAATTTTTACAGCCTTACAGTAGTTATCAGAAGGTGGTCAGGAGACTTTCATTTTATACAGTGAAAGGAGTTGTGCAGTTTGGCTGCACAACCAAACTAAACCACACACTTAAAATATTAAATGTTATGTATATTTTACCACAATTTAAAAAGAACTAAAAAACAAAACAGGCAGCAATGTCCTGTTTTCTTTTTCTTTTTTTTTAAATTCCCTAAATTGATGAAAACAGAATTTTCCAAAGCAGCAGAAGAGAAAGGACACAGAAATTTTATCACTCTAAAAAAAAAAAAAAAAAAAAGGCAAGACAAAAAATTCTAAATTGAAAACACAAAGTAACTGAGAAAAAATACAACTACTCTAAAGATTAATGAAGGCTAGGCACACACACTGAAGACAGAAATATGGGGTTGGGAGATGGTTCATTGGAAAGGAAGGGGCTTGCCACACAAGCTGAAGACCTGACCCAGAAATCACACAAAAGGCCAGATGTAGAAGCAGGCCTCTATAATCCCACCTCTGGGAGACCAAAATAGGAGAGTCACTGAGGCTTGCTGTCCAGTCAGCCTTGCTGAATTAATGAGCTCCAGGTTCAATGAGAGACGCTGTCTCAAAAGATAAAGTAGGATGTGATAGAGGAGGACACAAGACTTTAACATGCGCACGCGCGCACGCGCGCGCACACACACACACACACACACACACACACACACACACACACACACAC